>PVKH010010657.1:0-18145 GCA_004027955.1 Chaetophractus vellerosus | reverse complement strand
CAGCAAGAGCAAGCAGAAAGGGGGGGATATGTAATAAAAAAACAAAACAAACAAACAAAAAAAGCCTTAAATTTGCATGGTACTTTTTCAACCATTCAAAGCATTTTCACACCTATTAGCTCATTTTGTAGCAGAAAATTGACCTCAGGTAACTCAAACAGCACTCAGAGGAGGTGGAGAGAAACGTTTTTATTACACGCGGACCCAGAAAGAGAAAAGTCTCTAAATTCTGGGCAACCCCCAACACTTTTCCTGGGATTATATATGTTTCAATTCATTGGCTAGTGGGTTGCTAAGCGAAAGAGATAAAATTCTAGAGGTGTAGGCAGGCAGTTAAAGTATCAGCTGGCTTAGCTCAGGGTCATAAGAAAGGGAGCTATCCTTGGTTTTAAGTTGTAAATTTTTAGTTCAAAGACACATGCCTATGCTTATCTTGCTAATGATGGGCCTGGGGAAGAAGATGGAGGAGGGGAAAGGGAGAGAGTGAGACCGTTTGTCTTTCTAAGGCTCCAAATTCCGTAAGGGGGGATTGGGGTCCCAAACTTCCCTTATCAAAATGAGCCCCATAATCCACTTTCTTTTTTGTTGTTTTTGTTACATATCCCCCCCCTTTCTGCTTGCTCTTGCTGTGTGTTCATTTCTGTGTTCTTCTATGTCTTGTTTTTGTCTCCCCCCATTGGGGCGATGCGCCGAGTCAGCTCACCGTGCAGGCGGCTTGCCCCACTCGTGGGCGGCTCTGCTCCGTTCGTGGGCGACTTGCCCTGCCCGTGGCAGCTTTGCCCTGCCCATGGCGGCTTTTTTTTTTTTTTTTGCCCTGCCCACGGCGGCTTGCCCTCTCAAGGCAGTCTGCCCACTTGGAGAGGTCCCCGGGATCCGAACCCGGGGCCTCCCATGTGGTGAACCGACGCCCTATCCACTGGGCTATAGCCAGCCCCCCTCATAATCCACTTTCAAAGGCAATGAGGTAAACTCATATATTGTTAGCTGGTTTTACCTTCAATTTGTAGACAAGGAAACTGAAGCATAGAGAAGTGAGGTGATTTTCCTAAAAGCTCAGTGAAATTAGTGCAGAGGCAAAGCCTACAAACTGGTAAGCCATGTTTCACTCCGACTAGTCATACTGACTACATAGAGAAATAGATTCTGTACCATGACCAATGGTAAACATTCTGCCAACAATGAAACTGAGATGTTGCGGTACCTATGAAGCAGCTACAATGCTTCAGTCTCTGGGCCTTCAGAGACTGAAATATGAAATAAATAATATTATGGAAACTATTACCACAAAACTTTTACTTAAGATTTGGCTCATTCAGGGAAGAACATATAAGTGTTATCAGAACTCAGAGCGCAAGTAGCTCAGTTTAACAGTGAATAGGAAAGATGAAATAAAAGTGAAAAGGCAGTTTGGGGTTAGATTACAGAATGTATCCAAAGCCAGAAATTTAGATGTTGCTATATATAGGCAATTAGAAGCCACTAAAAGTTAGGTAACTGGGGAATCATGATGCAAGTTGTGGTTTAGAAAGATGAGTCTGAGAACAGTTAAGTAGCTGGACTGAGGTGGGAAATCATCAGAGGACTTGGATAATAGAGCCTTGGAGAGGACAGTAACAGTTAATGATCTGGTCATCCTGCCTCTTCTTTAGTTATGTATGCGCTCCTGGTCATGGAGGTTGCATGAGCTCCAAAACAGACAAATTGTAGGACCCGGGGCCGGCTCGATAGCCCAGTGGATAGGGCACCGGCATACCACATGGCTTACCTTACTAATTTTAATTCAATGTGTTCCCCTGAATAGGAGAAAAAGAAAAAATTACAAACACTGGGAACTTTGTATGAGAATATATCATGCATATATTACTATCTGCTTACTGTTTCATGAAGGAATTAAAACTGATAAACAAGAGTAGTGATTCTCAACAAAGTAGTAATATTTCTCCCAGGAGCATCTGAGAAACACTGGGTCACATTTTTGGTTTCACAGTAATTGGAGTGCTGTTGGAATTGCGTGAGCAGGAGCAAGGAATGCTAGGCATCCTGCAATGCTCCAGAAAATAGGAGTTGACAAACATTTTCTATAAAGCTGTTACCATCTCTGTTATATATTCTTCTTTTATTCCCCAACCCTTTAAAACTATAAAAATCATTCTCATGGATTTTATATAAAAATCATATAGCCCGTTGGTTATACAAAAACTGGCAGTGTGGTCTTTGGGCTATTGTTTGCCAACCCCAGATCAAGAACATCCCACAGAACAAACTGACCCATGGACCACATGACTTTGTAATGTCCCATCTAAACTTATGTGGAAAAGCCTGTTAATAATTATGTGCGCCTAGAATTTAACTTTTTTAACACAAAAAAAAGCATTTTTGCACAGTTTTAATGAACACCAAAATTTCCAGGAAAGCAACTAACATAACTTTGTTTTGATAAGAACTTTATTTACAAGTGGGATGTTGAGACTTCTGGAAAATCTCATCATCAATAGGAATATCATTTAAACTATCCGAGCTACAATATAGCACACCTATATAGGTCCGCATTTGTGGATATCACATTTGCAGGGATTCTACATATAGGGGCAAGCATCTAACACATTAAATGCTCAATGTATAATGCTTAAACATTTACATTTTGAAATACATATTTCAAGTTACTATATTATTTTAGTTCCTTATTTTTTCCTTGATATTACATTTATGGCATCATACTCACTTGTTACAAATAATGCATGTTGGTAATTTTATTACATATGAGTTTCATTTAAGGATAACAAAGGGACATATGGAAATAATTACTCTAAAAGGGAGATTTTGGGACTAATAGGGTTGAGAACCACTGAGGATCAAGTCCAAGCTCAACAGAACAGGGCCTTCAAGATTTAACTCTAGCCTTATATCTTATACCCTCCTGCCTCCAACACTTAATGCTCAAACAGCACTAATCAGGTTTGTAATTCCCCTATTAACAAACCTAGTCTGCTGCTTGTAATTCCCCTATTAACAAACCTAGTCTGTTTATGCTGTTCAAAGTACCTGAAATATCCTTCCATCAATACCTTTGCCAAATTAACTTCTATTCACCATTTAAGATTCAATACAAGCCTGGATTCCCCAATCTTTCTCCTCTCCTACAAAGGTAATTGTTCCCTTCAATACCAAAAATGCTCTAATATCTCAATCACTAGACATACCTAAGGTAATGAAATTATCTGTTTATGAGTCTATTTCACCCACCACATTCTAATATTTGAGGACAGGTTCTATGCTATTCACTTCTGCAATACATCATTTAATACAACCCCTTAAACAGGAATTCATGCTCTCACATTTGCTGAAATGAAGGTACCATCTCCACTATCATAGGAACTCACAATAACTTTCTAAATAAAAAATACTAAATGTTTCATATAAATTTAAGTCTAGAATTATTTAAAGTTACTGTTATTTTTCTCCCAGTATTTTGTATCTGGCTTGTTTTACTTGGTATAATGTTTTCAAGGTTCATCCATGTTGTAGCAAGTATCAGTACTTATTTCCTTTTCATCATAATAATATTCCACTGCATGGATAAAGCATAGTTTGTTTATCCATTCATAAGATGATGAACCTTTGAATTGTTTACACTTTGGGGGCTATTAGGAATAATGCTGCTTTGTGCATTCATGTACAAATTCCTACGTGAAAGGAAATTAATTTTCTAAATGTTTTTAATTAGAAGTTATAGGTTTACAGAAAGATCATGCAAAAAATATAGAGTTCTTAAACCCACCACAATTTTTTTTAATTAAAGAAATTGTGGATTTACAGAATAATAATGCATAAAATACAGGATTCCCATAAACCACCCCACTACCAACACCCTGCATTGGTGTGGAACATTTGTTACAACTGATAAAAGCACATTTTTTAAATTGTACTATTAATTAGAGTCAATGGTTTAACTTAGGGTTCACTGTTTGTATAGTGTGGTTCCGTGGGTTTTTTTTTAGTTTTTATTGTATTATCATATATATAATCTAACATTTCCACTTTTAATCACATTCAGTTACATATTTCAAGCTGTTAATTGCATTCACAACGTTGTGCTACCATCATACAATCATCCATTACCAAAACATTCTATCATTCCAAATAGGAAATCTGTATATTTTAAGCCTTAACTTCCCATTCCCCATCCCTACCTTGTCCCCGGTAACCTATTTTCTAGATTCTGTTCTGTAGCAGTTTGATATAATTATGAATTCCAAAAAGGAAGGATTATGTTTGCAAACTGGTCTGTTCTTCTGGGTGTGATCCCCTTTGATTATATTAGATTCACCTGAGATGTCTCTGATTAAATTACCTGTTACAATTAGGGCTTTGATTCGACCACATTAGTATAGTGTGTCTCAGGTTGAGTCCCCACACCCTTGGTGGGCCTATATAAATGGACACTTACTCAAGAAGACACACAGGAAGAGAGAGAGAGCTCCACAAACACGGTAGAGGAGAGAACTTTGATCCTGTACCCCCGGGAAGAGAGATGAGCCCTATGCCAGCTGGGATCAAAAGAAACTGGGCCCACAGAACCTTAAGAGGAAGAAGGAAGAAGAGACCAGGCTGAGATCTCCCACCATCTTGCTTCAACAGTGGCAACTGTTGGTGAGAAAACAGCCTTGAGTTAGACTCTTTAGGGCCTTGTAACTATACGCTTTTACCCCAAATAATACCCTTTATTAAAACCAACAGATTTCTGGTACTTTGCATCAGCACCCCTTTGGCTGACTAGTACAGACTCTATGAGTGTGCTTATTCTGATTGTTTCAAATCCCTGAGATCTTACAATATTTTTCCTTTTGTGTCTGGCTTATTTCACTGAACACGATATCTTCAAGATGCATCCATGCTGTCACACGTATCAAGACTTCATTCATTTTTATGGTTCAATAATATTCCATTGGGGCCCAGCTAGATAGCTCAGTGGATAAAGAGGGCGCTGGGGTACCACATGGGAGGCCCCGGGTTCGGTTCCCGGGGACCTCTCCGAGCAGGCAGACGGCCTTGAGAAAGGCAAGCCGCTATGGGTGGGGCAGAGCCGCCATGGGCAAGGCAAAAAGCCCCCACAGGCAGGGCGGAGCTTCCATGGGCATGGCAAAGTCACCCATGAAAAGCGGAGCTGCCGCCTGCGAACCGCCACGGAAGCCAGGCAGCCCGCAAAAAACATGGAGGACTGCTGCCTGCAAAACATGGAGCGGAGCCACCCATGAAAACGGAATGGAGCCACCCTCGAAGGAGCGAGCCGCCACCGCGGAGGGCCGACTCGGCACGTCGCCGCAAAGACGGGGGGAGACAAGAAGCAGACATAGAAAGACACAGAAGAAAGGACACACAGCAAGAGCAAGCAGAAAGGGGGGGGGGATATGTAATAAAAAAAAATAATAATAATATTCCATTGTATGTATACACCACATTTTACTTATCCATTCAGTGGCTGATAGACACTTGAATTGCTTCCATCTTTGGCAACTATGAATAATGCTGGTATGAACATTGGTGTGCATATATCTGTTTGAGTCCTTGCTTTCAATTCGCTGGGAGAAATATGGAGTACTGAGATTGCCAGGTCATATGGTATTTCTATATTTAACTTTCTGAGGAACCCCCAAACCATTTTCTACAACAGGTACACCATTTTACATTCCCACCAATGATAAAAACAAGTATTCCTATTTCTCCACATCTTCTCCAACACTTGTTATTTTCCATGTTTATGACAGTAACCAGTCTAGTGAGAAGGAAATGAGTTCTCATTTTGGTTTTGATTTGCATTTCCCTAGTGGCTAATGATGTGGAGCATTTTTTTTTTCAGGTGCTTTTTGGCCATTCGTTTATCTTCTTTGGAGAAATGGCTATTCAAGTCTTTTGCCCATTTTTTCATTTTGCTGTCTTTTTGTCATTTAGTTATAGGAGTTCTTTATAAACTCTAGATATTAAACTCTTATCGGATATGTTTTCCAAATATTTTCTCCCATTCTGTAAGTTGTCTTTTCACTTTCATGATGAAGTTGTTTGCTGCACAAAAGTTTTAAATTTTGATGAAATCCCATTTATCTATTTTTTAGCTTTGTTGCTCGTGCTTTTGGTATAAAGTCTGAGAAACAATTGCCTAACACAATGTCCTGAAAATGCTTCTCTATGTCTTCTAGAAATTTTATAATTCTGGTTCTTAGATATAGGTCTTTGATCCGTTATGAGTTCATTATCGTATGTTTTAAGTGAGGGGTCCACCTTCATTCTTTTGCATATTGATATGCAGTTTTCCTTGCACCATTTGTTGAAGAGGCTATTCTTTCCCAATTAAGTAGACTTGGCACCCTTGTCATAGTCAATTAGGAGTTTTCTCTGAGCCTCTTCTTGGTGGTGTTAATTACATATTTATTGGAAAGGGGGCGCCAAGACCTAGCCTGGAGAGCAGAGACAGCGCCTGGCCCACCACGCATGGAGCAGCAGCTCCACCGGAAGGAATGCACCGGGCTGATCTTCCTGCCGCCCAGGTCTATTTCCACTCCTAGTCCAGAGCTGAGGGGCCCTTGGGGCAGCTGCTGCAGCCTGGTCCCAGGAGACACACTTCCAGCCACATCACGAGTGGGGGAGGAGTTTCTTGGGAAAGGCATTGGTGAGGGGCATTGCTACTCTCCATCAGCAGCCTGGCAGGTGGGAATGGTGGCTGGGGAGGGGATCCCAGCACCGGGAGGGCTCTGGCCAGGAGGAGCCACCTACCATAGCTTGAGGGTTCCCCTTTCCATGCTCTTGCGCTGGCTCCCACTCTTCTCCATGCCCTGACCTGGAGAAGATCTGAGGCCCTGTTCTTTTTCTGAAACAGAAAGAGCTTTCCTCTTGGTGGTGTTAATTACAAATTTAGTGTTGAAAAAAAAATCAAGACTGTATGGATGTGGCTCAAATGGTTGGGCGTCCGTCTCCCATATGGAGGGACCTGGGTTCGATCCCCGGGACCTCCCAGTAAAAAGAAAAATACAGGAAGCGCGTGGCCTCACTGAGTCACACAGCAAGATGATGACATAACAGGAGAGTGACACAAGGGACAGTCAAGACAAGACGTGCCAAAAAACAGGAACTAAGATGGTGCAGGTGGCAAAACGCCTCTCTCCCACATCAGAGGTTCCCAGGATCAAATCCTGGTGAAGACAGAGGAGAAGAATGAGAAGAGAGGGCAGGAAACAGACACAGAGAACTGCCCAGCGAATGGACACAAAAAACAGCAAAAACGGGGTGGGGGGGTGGTTTAAAATAAATAAATAAATCTATTTTTTAAAAAAAGACTGTATGGAGAACTATAAAGGTATTTCTTTCTTTTGATCTCCACTCTCTGCTCAAATGTCACCCCCTCAAAGAGGTCTTCCTCAACCCTACCTAAACATCTTCCTCCCCTATGCCTCTTCCCCGTCTTATTTTTCTTCCTAACATTTATCACTACGTGCCAAGCTATGTTTGTGTGGGCTTATCAAGCACTGCTCTACTATAAGCTCCATGAGAGCATACTTTGTTTTTATTGCTGTACCCCCAGCACCTAGAAATGTGCCTGGCACTGGTATGTGCTCAGTAAATTTGTTGAATGAATGAAGATAATAAAATATTCCTAACACTGCCATCTAAAAATAAGTGCTATTAATATTTTAGTCTGTTCTTAATAGTTCTATATCTGTGAATAAATTTCTAATACAAATCTGGAATCTTTCTAAGTACCCCCAAAAAAAGTCAATTGGCCATATGTGAGGGTCTATTTATGAAATTTCAATTTGATTCCATTACTCTATAAGTCTGTCACTGTGCTAGTACAATGTTTGTTTGACCACTGTAGCTTTGTAGTAAGTTTTTATATCTGGAAGTGTGAGTCCTCTAAATTGTTCTTCTTTTTTAAGGTGGTTTTTGTTATTTGAAGATCTGATGATTGTTATTTAAAAATCTGATTATTGGCTTTTCCATTTCTGCAAAGAAAGCTGTTAGAGTTTTCATTAGGATTATAATGAATCTGTAAATTGCTTTAGGTAGACTTGACATCTTGGCAATACTAATCTAACAATCTATAAGTATGGTATACCGTTCTTTTATTATTAGGTCTTATTTGAATTTTTGTGATGTTTTGTAGTTTTCTGTGTATGAGCCCTTTACATCCTCAGTTAAATTTATTCCTAGATAATTGATTTTTTTGGTTGCTATTTTAAATGGAATTCTCTTAATTTCTTCTTCAAATTATTTATTACTAGTGTACAGAAACGTTGGTGATTTTGGGGTGTTGATTTTGTATCCCACCACATTGCGGAAGTCGCTTATTAGCTCTAGTAACTTGGTTGTAGTTTATATACATAGGATCAAAATTTTTGCATAAAGGGAAAGTTTTACTTCTTCCATTCCTATTTGGATGCCTTTTATTTCTTTCTCTTGCCTAATTGCTCTGGCTAGAATTTCTAGCACAAACGTTCCATCTTAGATAGAAAGTTTTCCGTCTTACACCATTCAATATGTTAGCCATGGGCTTCTCATGTTTTGTTTTGTTTTTTTCCCATCATGTTGAGGAAGTTTTCTTTTATTCCTAGTTTTCTAAGTGATTTTTTTCTTTTTTCTTTTTTTCCCTTTCTAAATGTTTTTAGCAAGAAGTGTTGCTGGAATTGTCAGTGCTTTTCTGCATCCATTGAGATGAGCATGTGTTTTTTTCCCTTTGTTTTATTAATGAGATATATTACATTAATTATTCTATTAATGTAGTGTATTACTTTAATTGATTTTCTTATGTTCAACCATGTTTGCATGCCTGGGATAAATCACACTCTACCAATCATGGTGTATGTATAATTCTTTTAATAGGCTGTTGGATTCGGTTTGCTAGTATTCTGTTGAGGATTTTTGCATCTATATCACAAGGGATATGGGTCTGTAACTTTCTTTTTCTTGTGATATCTTTATCTAGTTTTGGTATTAAAGTGATGCTGGCCTCACTGAATGAGTTGGGAAGCATCCCCTCCTCTTCAATTTTTTTGGAAGAGTTAGAGCAGTATTGGTGTTAATGCAATGTTTAGTAAAACTCATGATTGAAGCTGTCTGGTCCTAGGATTTTCTTTTTTGGGAGGTTTTTGGTGACCGATCCAATCTCTTTACTTGTTACTTATCTGTTGAGATCTTCTGTTTCTTCTGAGTCAGTGGAGGTAATATGTGTTTCTAGGAATTTGTTCATCTCAGTTATCTAATTTGCTGGTGTACATTTGTTCATAGTGCCCTCTTGTAATCTTTTTCATTTCTGTGGGGTTGGTAGTAACATCCCCACTTTCATTCCTAATTTTAGTTATTTGCGTACTCTCTCTCTTTTCCTTGTCAGGTTGTCTAAAGGTTTGTTGTATTTCTTGTTCTTTGCAAAGAACCAACTTTTAGTTTTGTTGATTCTATTGTTGTTGCTATTTTATCCTCTATTTATCTCGTTCTAATCTTTGTTATAACTCTCCTTCCACTCACTCTCTTTGTGTTTAGTTGCTTTTCTTTTTCTAGATCCTCCAGTTGTAAGGTCAGGTCTCTGATTTTGAGATCTTTCTTCTTTTTTTCTTCTTCTTTTTTAATATAAGCAATTAGAGCTTTCAGTTTCCCCATCAGCACTGCCTTTGATACTGTGGGGGAGTTTTCATCTGCCTCAAGCTATTTCCTAATTTCCTTTGTGATTTCTTCTTCCGGCCATTGGTTGTTTAAGAGTATGTTGTTTAATTTCCACATTTTTGTGAATTTTCTAGTTCTCCCTCGCTGATTGATGATTAACTTTATTCCATTGTAGCTGGAGAAAATACAGTGTATGATTTTGCTATTTTTAATTTTATTGAGACTTGTTTTGTGAACAAATATATGGTCTATCTTGGAGAAAGATCCATGTGCAATAGATAAGAATCTGTATTTTGCTGCTTTTGGGTGAAGTATTCCGTATGTGCCTGTTAAGTCTAGTTGGTTTAGAGCATCATTCAAGTCTTCTGTTTTCGTATTACTCCTACTATTAAAGAAGACGGTCTGTTTCTCCCTTCAAATCTGTCAATATTTGTTTCATATATTTTGGGGCTCTAACATTAGGTACATATTTATGTACATTTATAATCATTGTCTTCCTGTTGAATTGATCTCTTTAGCAGTATACAGTGTCCTTGTTTGTCCTTCCTGTTTTTGACTTAACCTCTATTTTATATAGGTATAGCTACCATAGCTCTTTTTGATTATTATTTGCATGAGAGAACAAAACAAAACTAACTAACTAACTAAATAAATAAAATGGCAGGCCTAAGCCTAACATTCAACAATTAGATTTAATGAATAGTCTATACATACCAATTAAAAGTCAAAGACGGCGGGGTGGATTAAAAAACATGACCCAAATACATGCTGTTTATAAGATACACACTCAAATATCACAATACAGGCAGGTTTAAATTAAAGGATGGAAAACAATAAACCATAAAACATAAATCAATAAAAACCAGAAGTGTTGGTGAGCAGGTGTAGCTCAGTGGTTGAGCACCTGCTTTGCATATACAAGTATACAAGGTCCCAGGTTCAATCCCTGGTACCTCCTTGGAAAAAAAAAAAAAAGCAGTTAAAATAGATTTTATAGCAAAGAAAATCACCAAAGACTGAAACAGGCATTATGTAATGATAACAGGTTCAATCCACCAAGAAGACATAGCCATCCTAAACGTGGATGCACCAAACAAAAGAGTTATAAAATATGTGATCCAAAAACAATTAAAAGGAAAAACAAATTCAGATTTATAGTTGGAGTTTTGGTGATGATTTCACTATTTAAAACAGTCCCGGGGCCAGCTCGATAGCCCAGTGGATGGGGCGCCGGCGTGCCATGTGGGAGGCCCCGGGGTCGGTTCCCGGGGACATCTCCTAGCGGGCAGACCGCCTTGAGAATGGCAGGCCGCCGTGGGCAGGCCGGAGCCGCTGTGGGCAGGGCGGAAGCCGCCACGGGCAGGGCAGGTCACCCGCGAGTGGGGCGCAGCCAGCCACCCGCGAGCTGGGAGCCGGCCATGGATGGAGGCGGAGGCCACCCACGGGCGGGGAGGGCCACGCCTGCGCAGTGACCGGTCTTGGCACGTCGCCGCAGCGGGGGGGAAGCGGAGATATGTAATAAAATAAAAATAGATCTTTAAAAAATAATAATAAAATAAATAAATAAATAAATAAATAAAACAGTCCCCGAGTATAGCACTGAAGTACTAGTACTATTAAATATTACTAAGCACAGGACAGCAGAGAGAAACATGTGTGTTAGATAAGTTTCGTTCAGGCATGAATTCTAGTGTTTTGGCCATAACTTAAAAGGTAGTGAAACAATAATATATGGTAAATAAGGTGTCTTTAAACAGAAACACACATAAAACAAGGTTATGTATTGATCAATTGATGAAAATGTGACCAGAGACTCACAGGAACCTAACCCTGTATTTTCCCCCTTGGAGCAACGGTTCAGGATCAGCTAATTCAATGTTCGTGGCAACTTTATAGAACACAACTACCAGGAATAATGAGAATCAACTGTATCTCAAAATTAAAAGTATAATTAAATATATTTTAAAAAGCAGTAACAATGGCTTCTCTAGCCTCCAGATTTAAGTTCTAATTCTTCAATATGGTTTACAAGGTACCTCATCTATCTTTCTAGCTTCATTTCTTCTCATCCCCCTTCCCCTCATACTTCTACTCATTCAATCTTCCCTTTATCCACACCGAACTCCTTTTAGCTCCTAAATATGCCATTCGCTCTCTATCCTCTAGACCTTTGTTTTTGCTCCTCCTTCTGTTTGAGACACCTTATTTTGTTGCTTTATCAGTCCCTTCACTTGTTGACACCACCTTTTTATTCAGGCTTCAACATGTATCTTACCTTCCAGGAAGCCTTCCCTAAACCCCTAAATCCGGGACAGAGGTATTTTTCTGGGATGCCATAGTAAACTAGTAGCATTTATCACAATGGAGGTTAACTGCCTGTTCTATAGCTCACTCTAAAATGTGTAAACTCTAACAGGGCAAGTAACCTTGCCTCTTTAGTTTAATATTTAATCCCTGGTACATAACACAGTTACTGGCACATAGTAGAAGCTCAGTAAATAAAGTTTGAATAAATGAATAGTTGGATGTGTGCAGAATCTGGAATCCACAATACCAGGTCCTGACTACCCATTTTGTCTCTCTTAAGATGCTTGCTCTTGGAACTCGGGCACAATGCTGTAAGTAAGCAGCTTACAGAGGGATCCACAGCAAAAGAACTTGGGCCTCCAGCCAACAGCACTGTCTGAGCTCCCGGCCAAAAACCAACACCAACTTGCTAACCATGTGAATAAAGCATTTTGGAAGTAGGTCATCCAGCCCCCGACCCCATTCTCCCAGGTTGAGCTGACACCATGTGGAGAGAGACACCCCTTCTGAGCCCTGCCCAAGTTCAGATTTATGAGGTAAATAAATGATTGTTATTTTAATATAAAAAGTAAAAAGAACTGAAGTCAAGATAATGGTGCCTCTTTGAGTAAATTGCTCACTAAGTATCAAATATTTCATTTATTTAAGTAATTAAAATTGAGAGCTAATATTTGAAAATGGAAATCTTTGGGCTTGATTTGATATTAATCAAGGCCAAAGTTTTTGTTTTGTCTTGAATCAGCCCCTTATAATGTAATATTTATATTTAGTCATTAATTTCTTCTTCCTGCTTGCAAGGAACAGTATATAAAATTGGCACTAAAAATAAACCACAGAAAGTCAGTTCTTGTTACCCTATAATAGATAAAACATATCTTTTCCATTAAGCTTCTAGTTTAGTAGTGGTATTTTTTGTTGTTGTTGTTACATATCCCCCCCTTTCTGCTTGCTCTTACTGTGTGTTCATTTTTTGTGTTCCTCTATGTCTGCTTTTGTCTCCCCCCGTTGTGGCGACGCACTGAGTCAGCTCGCCGCACAGGCGGCTTGCCCCGCTCGTGGGTGGCTCTGCTCCATTTCGCGGGTGACTTGCCCTGCCCATGGCGGCTTTTTGCCCTGCCCACAGTGGCTCTGCCCCGCCCACGGCAGCTTGCCCCCTCAAGGTGGCCTGCCCGCTCGGAGAGGTCCCCGGGAACCGAACCTGGGGCCTCCCATGTGCTGAACCAGAGCCCTATCCACTGGGCTACAGCCGGCCCCCCAGTAGTGGTATTTTAAAAACAAAGGTTCAGTGATTAGAAAAAACAAGCAAACATGAAAAAATGGCTTTTAGAGAAAAATATACATTCGTAAAAAGTAAATTTTATATATCAGAACAAAATAATTCTGTATTATCAGCTAGTAGGAATGTATCAATGATATACACTTCTGCCTTGAGTATTTGAAAAAAACTGGAAATATGAAAAATAAACTATAGAATGCCTTTAATAATCACTAGGTTCCAAATGCATTTATTTTTTAAAACTTTTAAATTCAAATTAGGGAATCAAATAATACTCAATTTGCAACACTACCATCTCCCTAATTTAAAAAGTTACAAGCCTCAGAAAAAAAAAGTAAGATAATCAATTGTACTAATCGTCAAAGGAAACTAGCGTTGGTTAAAGTCAACTCTTGGCTATCATTTTCAACATATCATTCATTTTCATCTACAGTATCTTCTGTAACTGTATTTAAATAAGTAAAAAGCTTTAATTAAAGACAGGAAAACTACCTCAAAATGGGTCAGCTTGAGTTATCTTCTCTTGCAAGGATAAATTAAGAAATTAAGCACAGATAAATAAATTTTATTTCATTACTTAAAATGCAGAGTCAACTGGAGCACTATTTTCAGAGCATTTTTTCCTTGGGCAGGGAAGGATGGGGTCAAAGTTCATAATTACAACTATCCAGAGAAAAGTTATAAATTATAAAATTTATAATTTTAAATAAATTTAAGAGGACTGAACTCATACTGCATGTATCATCTGACCATAACACTATTAAAAAGAAATCAATAAAAATAAGATATCATATATTTGGAAATTTAACAGAACACTTCTAAATAACCCATTGGTCAAAGAAGAAATCATAGGGGGAATTAGAAAAAAATATGAAGTAAAAGGTAATAAAGGAAAAAAGAACTACCATAATATGTCAAAAATTGTGACTCAGCTAACTTATCGGGTAACAGGTCATTTATAGCTTTAAATTTCTATATTATCCTGAGCATTTATGCCAGAAAAATGAAAACTTATATTTACACAAAACCTATACACATTGTTCACAGCAGCTTTATTTTTAATAGTCCCAAATGAGAAATGATCAAAATGTCCTATGAGAGGTAAATGGTTAAATGTATAATGTGCATCCTTGGTATGTACATAGTAATCTATGGTATGATTCCATTACATGATGTTCTTAAAATGACAAAATTATAGAGATGGAGGACAGATTAGTGGTTGCCAGAGATCAGGGATGGTGGGTGGAGAGGGTAGTTGTGACTATAAGGGGACAGCATGAGGGACATCTTTGTGGTGATGGAATAGTTCTGTATCTTCACTGTGGTGGTGGTTATATGAATCTACACGTGACAAAATGGCAAAGAACCATACACACACACTGTACCAATGTTAATTTTCTGGGTTTGATATTGTACTATAGTTATGAAAGATGTACCCGTTGAGACAAATGGGTGAAAGGTATACATGACCTCTGCTATTTTTACAACTTCCTATGGACTTATAATTATTTCAAAATAAAAAGCAAAAAATAAAACAACCCTCCTCCAATTGCTATATATATTGGAAAAGAAGAAATATGTAAAAATCAATGCTCTATGCTTTAAACTGAAGCCAAAGTTTACAATAAAAACTCTGGACAAAATAAAAAAGTAACTACCTGAGGAGTTTGGAAAGTAAATAAAAGCAGGCAGATTATGAACAGGAGTCAAAATGTGGAGAAGTGATCCAAAGGGTATCCCCCCATCATGGGTCAGAGAAGCTGAAGGAAATCCCATAGAGAATTAAGGGCTCCATTAATTCTGTGTTTGAACCCATACAATTCCCTGGCTCACCTCTGAACTGTATAAGTGCAGGTAGATCCAAGACAGCACAGAAAAGGCTTTGAAAACTAAGATTTTTTTAAAAACCAACTAAGATTTAAACCACCACAAGTCACAAACTTATCCCTAAATAGCACATACAAAGGACAGGCCCAAAGCAAAGGTTTTGAAAGCTGAACTGAGATTGGAATTACCAATCAAGGAAACATCATAGTACTTTCTCTGTGAACTGAAGTGGTGGACTGCCTACTAAAACATCCCCCAGAGGTTTTAACAGGATCCAGAGTCTATATAACATAATATTCAAATTGCCCAGAATATAACTAAAAGCTATTCAGCAAACAAGGAATCAGGATAACTTGACCAATAATCAAGGAAAAATATAATCAACAAATTTCAACCAAAAGATGACCAAGATGTTGAAATTACCTGACAGACTTTAAGGCAGTTATTATAACTATGCTCTGTGAGGTAAAGATAAACACACTTGAAAGGAATGGAAAGAAAGACATTCTCAATTGAGAACTCAAAATTATAAAAAAAAGAACCAAATGAAAAATTTAGAACCAAAAATACAGTATCTATCTCACTGATCTTTATGTCTATCCTTATGCCAATACCACACTGTTTTGATTACTGTAAATTGTAGTAACTTTGAAATCAGGATATGTGAATCCTCCAACTTTGGCACTCCTTTTTCAAGATTGCTTTGGCTATTAGGGCTCTTTTTAACTCCATATGAATTTTAGGATCAGCTTGTCAACTTCTGCAAACATGGTGACTAGAATTTTTATTGGGGTACACTGAATTTGTAGATCAATTTGCAGAGTACTGCCATCTTAGCAATATTAAGTTTTCCAATCCATGAATACAGGCTATCTTTCCATTCAATGGAATATGATTCAACCATGAAATAAATGAAGTTTAATACATGATACAATATAGGTGAACCTTGGAAACATTATGCTAAGTGAAAGAATCCAGACACAAAGTGCCACATATTATATGATTCCATTCAAATGTAATGTACAGAATAGGTAAATCTATAGAGAGAGAAAGCAAATCAGTGGTTACCAGGGGCTGGAGGGAAGGGAGAATATGTAGTGACTACATATTGGGTATGGGGTTTCTTTTGGGGATATTGAAAAGGTTCTGGAATTAATGGTAACAGTTATACAACATTAAGAATATTCTAAAAGCCATTAAATTGTACACATTATAATGGTTAAAATGGTGAATTTTGTGCTATGTGAATTTTACCTCCCTTTAAAAAGAAATCTGAAATAAAAAATTCACTGCATAGCTCAAAAGGAGAACAGAGAAAACAAGTCATTTTTTAAAAATATATCTCCCCCCCTTTCTGCTTGTTCTTGCTGTGTTCATCTTTGCGTTCTCTGTGTCTCCTTGTCTCCCCACTGCTGCGGTGACCCGCTGAGTCAGCTCACCGCGTGGCGGCCTTGCCTGCTCACGAGCAGCCTTGCCTGCTCGTGGGCGGCTTGCCCTGCTCGTGGGGGCTTGCCCTGCCCGTGGGGGCCTGCCCTGCCCGTGGCGGCCTGCCCTGCCCATGGCAGCTTTGCCCTGCCCACGGCGGCTTGCCTTCTCAAGGTGGTCTGCCCGCTCAAGGAGGCCCCGGAAACCAAACCCGGGTCCTCCCATGTGGTAAACCAGCGCCCTACCAATTGAGCTACAGCCAGCCCCCACAACAGAGTCATTGAACTTGAAGATAATGCAGTAGAAATTGACCAGTCTAAAAACAGAGAGGAAAAAAAAGATTGGAAAAAAATGAACAGATCCTCAAGGACCTATAAAAGAATATTTGTGTCATGGGACTCCTAAATAGGAGAAAGAAATTAATACAAATTTTTTTGGAAAAAATAATAGCTTAAAACTTTCCAAGTTTGATGAAAGTCATTAACTTTCAGATTCAAGAAATTAACAGAACCAAATAGAATAAACTTCCAAAAAACCACATACAGATATATATATTTTTTAAGGTACCGGGACAGGGGATTAAACACCAGACCTTGTACATGGGAAGTCAGCGCTCAACCACTGAGCCACAACAGCTTCCCCAAGTTGGTTTGTTTGTTTGCTTGTTGTTTGTTTTGGTGTTTAGGAGGCACTAGGAACCAAATCCAGGACTCCCATGTGGGAAGCAGTTGCTCACCAACTTGAGCCACATCTGCTCCCAAACTCAGATTTCTATATCCAGGAAAAATATTCTTCAAGAATGAAGGCAAAAAAAGATATTTTGGGGAAAATTATGAGAATCCACCATCAGCAGACCTATTCTAAAAGAAATAGCAGGGAGTTGATGTGGCTCGAGCAGTTGGGCACCCACCTCCCACATGGGAAGTCCTGGGTTCCGTTACCAGTGCCTCCTAAAGAAGACAAGCAAGACAGCGAGGTGGCACAGCAGGCTGGTGTAATGAGATGACGCAGAGGAGACACAACAAGCAGGGAGTGGATGTGGCTCAAGCAATTGGGCGCCTCCTTCCCACATTAGAGGTCCTGGGTTCGGTAGCCAGTGTTTCCTAAAAAAAAACAGAAGACGAACAGACACAGAGAGCACACAACAAACAGACAGCAAGGGTTAACAATGGTGGGGGGGTAGAGAAGTAAATAAATAAATAAATCTTTAAAAAAAAAAGAAAAAAGAAATAGCAGAAGAAACGCTGTAGGTTGAAGGGAAATGATACCAGAGGGAAACAAAGAACTTCTGGAATAAAGAAAGAGCAACAATGCAAATATTCTCACTGTCCTGATTTTGTGATAATCAGGGTACCCTAAACATTCACTATATTAGAAACCATGCATGTGACCCTAGACCTAGTTTTTCTCCCTAGTCTGGTTTTCAGAATGCTGGTGATAAACCAAGCCTGATTTATTATATGACCATCTGTTTTGGTCAGCCAAAGGTGTGCCTTTTGAAATATACCAAAGATTGGTCGGTCTTTATAAAGGGTATTTATTTGGGGTAGAAGCTTACAGTTACCAGGCCACAAAGCATAAATTCCTTCCCATACCAGAGTCCACGTGTTGGGGGAAGATGGCTGCCGACGTCTCCAGGGTTCAGGCTTCCAGGTTCCTCTG
>PVKH010010656.1:0-18137 GCA_004027955.1 Chaetophractus vellerosus | reverse complement strand
GGTGAAGGGAGGAAATAAGGGAAAACAAGGTGATGGCAGAAACAATACCTAGGTGTTGTCATGTAATCACTCAGAGATAGCCTTGAGGAAATCAATTTTAAAAGATGAAAAGGATGCTTAACAAGCTCTACCTCTGGAATGGCAGTGTAAGGAACTCGATACGCCCACACTCTGGAAAAACAAGTACGACTGGTGAAAATTATTTTGAAAAACGACGATTTAATTTCTCTGGAGTTTTTGTAAGGGCATACAGGAAATGAAGACGCATTTATGCGGTAAAGTATACTAAAACTCAGAACAGTGAGAGTCTGTGGCATGTGAGTCCCTCCACCCTCAGCCCCACGCCCAGCTCAGAATAACAATACTCCTCTTTAAGTGGGTGGAGCCATGAACACCAGGCTTCTTCTCCACTCAGTTTCCAGTTGAGGTATCTCCTGGGAGGGTACTAGCCATTCTCATCTCCCCAACTAATCGTTCCAGAGTGAGACTAAGAGTTCAGAGGCTCTCTTCCGCCACCCATCCCCACTAGTAGAGAAGAGGTGAGGCATGCTGGGAATATTGAGAATATTGAGGCCCCTATTCCCTTTGCCCTACCCCACTCATAAGTTTTCACAGGGAAAGACAACATTAGAAAACCAAAGGCCACCCAACACCGTGCTCATAAAGCTCAGAGAGAAGCAGGCCATGCTCCCTGCACCAGCTTGGGAGCTGAGGCTTGCAGGATTTGCTCAAGTGAAGAAACTGGCCATAAGAACAGAGAACTCCATAGCTCTCCCCAAAGGAGCCAACTTTATTTGAAACAATATGGGAAAGTTCAAGCCTAACAGTGCTTTAGAAAACAGTGGTGATTTGGGTGGTAGCTTCAGGAGAGTGTCAACCTAGTTTACCAGAAAAACACCAGTTTACCAGAAAAACAAGCAAACAACAACAAAAACAGAGAAAGAAACAATTTAGATTATTCCACCTGAGGTCTGAACAAACCTCAAAAGTTGACCTCAGAAACTATCAATGCAAATAGCCCCACATATGTTGTATCAGACCTGGAAGCAATTTATAGCCCCAAGGAATTGTTGGTAACAGAAGTTGGGTGAAGTTGGATTTGGTACCAACAGAGGCAGACCACACAACAGAAAGATCACGGAAAGGGACAAAGCACTGTGCTAGAACCCCATCAGCCCAGGGCTCTGAGGAGCAACATCGAAGACTTCGTACTGGGACTGGGAAAAGGGTAAGAAGAGGGTGGATAGACTTCAACAAAATAGTCCAGCCAGTCACCAAACAAATAAGCAAACAACAAATAACAGCTGCAGGCCTCTGAGGATGGATATGGACCAGTATCCAAAATGCTACAACATATAATCTAAAATGTCCAGTTAAAAATAATTGTGAGACAGGCAAAGAAACAGGAAAGTGTGATCCATACACAGAAAGAAGAGCAAGCAAAAGAAGCTACCTGTGAGAGAGCCCAGGTGAAGATTTAATAGACAAAGGCTTCAAAGAAGCCATTATAAATATGTTCAAAGAACAAAAGGAAACCATGCGGAGAACTACGTGAAGATATGATGAGAATTTAAATTGGTACAGCTTCTTTGGAAAGGTTCGACAGTTTCTCAAAATGTTAAACATAGAGTTAACACATGAACCAGCAATTCCACTCTTAGGTATATACCAAAAAAAAAAAAAAAAGAAAAAATGAAATATATGCCCACCCAAAACTTGTACACAAATGTTCATAGCAATTATTTATAATTGTCGATAGGTAGAAAAACCCCAAATGTTCATAAACTAGGAATGGATAAATAAAATGTATGCCCACACAAGGAAATATTTTCAGCAATTAAAAGAAATGAAGGACTGATTTATGCTACAACATGGATGACATTTGAAAACATTATGCTACGTGAAAGAAACCAGTTGCAAAAGACCATGTATCCTGCAGTTCCACTTATATGAAATAGGCACATCCATAGAAATAGAAAGTAGATTGGTGGTTGCCTAGGTCTGGGCATGTAAGGGCTGGTGGGAAATAGGGGGTTATTTTTAATGGTTATGGGGATTCTCTTTGGGGTCACAAAAATGTTCTAAAATTGACTGTGGTGATGGTTATGCAATTCTATGAATAAAATAAAGATAATTGAGTTTACACTTAAAATGGGTTAATTGTATAGCATGTGAATTATATCTCAATAAAGCTGATACAAAAAGGAAAGAAAGGAAAGGAAAGGAAGGTAGGGAAGGAGAAAGGGAAATACCAGAGAAGTTAAACCTTCTCATATTGAGATCTCAACTACACGGTTACTCTCTCTGAGCTCTAGTTTCCTCTTTAGTAAGACAATTGCAAGCAATACCTAAAGCATGAGATCTATTCCAGGAATAACAACGATTTTACATTTGGACAATTTGTAGGAAGGACAATTAATTCTTCCTAGATGCTGTGAACAGAAGGAATGAAGTTGTGTAGGTTCATGGGATTGTAGGTATATCCGGTGATAACTGAGAGATATAAGCACAAAGCAGCTAATATAGTGAGTGTCCCTAGATATATCATTGTTTACTTGCATAAAATAAACTAAATATGAAGTACATTCCAGGTTAGGTTTATAGAAATAAGTTTTAAGAGCTCCATATATTGTTAGCAGAATGCTCTGGGTTCTGGGTTTCTAAGTTCTTGGTTATGTCCCATAAAAGAATTTAAAGAGACTTCATAGGGTAGGCAGGTGAGTAGAGTTTATTAAGAAACAAGAAAAGAAAAATGGCACATAACCCTAGACATGGTTGCCGGTGTGCTATAGGCTGAGATGTGCATGTGGGGCCCAAGTTAGGCCCTTTTAAGACCTTTCCTCCTCCCCCTCCCTAATGCTGGGAAAGAGGCCAGCATTTGCTGTTCTGATTGGTTGCCTTACGATCCCCACCTGTTAGCTCTCAGGGGATCAATGAGAGGCCTATTTAGAGTTATCTGGGGCTTCCTTTTGACCCGGGAAAGAGTTCCAAATGGGATCTCTTGGCCAGGGTCTCAGCGGGGTCTTTCCAGCTGTGTTCTTAGTAGAAGGTTTCTAGGCAGGGTCTCATTGCCATCATCTCAGGCAGGTCCCAGCTGCCTTCTCTCTTTCCTTATACTAACCTGCCTCAGTATCTAAATTGTTAGCTCAGAGAGGGGAGTTTCATGGGGAAATGAAATCATTTTGGGGGAGAGAAAAAAACCCAATGATTGTTAGGTATGCTTTATCCTTAAGATAGCTCTTCCTATAGCTGTAACTGAGGGCTAAGAATCAACAAATAATTATGATTACTAAATCATTATATAGATGCCTTTGTATTATAAAATAGCAAAATGTAATATCTGAAACTACTGAAGCTAGCTAGAGTGGTCTCACTCCTGTTTATGGTTACTCTAGACTTAACTTCACACTTGTGTCTGCTTACCTTTGTAATGGTAATTCTAGATTGGCTTTACCTTTGTTTACAGACTAGCTCACCCTTGTACATACTTACTGTCAGGATGATAACCACTGCACTCCTATCTGTTTAATATCCATATGAAAGACCTTGTAACTGACCTTTGCTCTGTATACCCCTATCCCAAATCTTCCTGACTGACCCTAGTTTGCTACCATAGGCCTGTCTGTCTGGTTCAGCACCTTAATGTTTATTAATGAAGGAACCTGTGTCCATCTCCATCCCAATGATTCATTATCACCCCAGTGTCATAAAATATTAGAATTTCTGCAGATGAGGGAGGTAGTTTGAGACCATGAGGCCACTGTGCTCCATTGCTTGCTCAACCAATAAACTCTTTCTCTCTTTGAAACCCCGGTGTCTCAGGAATTGGCTTTAAAGATGTATGAGGAGAAAAGAACCCATTTTTGCTCAGTATCATACCTTCCTTATAGCTCTTGGCTGGAGGGATAATTTAATTTCAGCTTCTGGGTTTCTATTACTTATTAGTTAATGAAACTCAATTGTCACTCTGTCCTTTGAAATTAAAAAAGAAAAGTTGTTTTGATTGCCCTAACCCGTATTCTGTAGCTATTCCAAGGCTCTACACAAGATTTCTGTTAATTTCTAGGGGGATTCTGTTTTTAGAATTAACTCTGTCTCTGAGTTTTTGTTTCTTCTGAACTATCCATTTTACTTGTATCTCAGTCCTTTGTAATCGTTTTCCCTCTGTTCTGCACTTACATGAAGATGGAATAAAGTCTCTTTATAAGGCTCCCAGTACAAACACACACTCAGGCAAACTGGCAGGCACAATGGAGAGATTTTATCATCATGTTACTCATTTTCCTTTCCCCTCAAGACTCTCTAACAACTCACCTTTCCTTTCTCCATGGTCACACCCTTAGGCTCTCTCATAGAGACTCAAATCCCCATATTATGCAAAACAATTTCGTTCTCTAAATTATGCTTGGCAAGACTCCAAGCATAATTTTGCATACCCAAAGTCTCAATGCTTTGCCTTTGCTAAAACAGTGGGCTATTTATACCCATTCTTCTCTTTCAGTAGAAGGGAAAAGCTGGCTGAGGCTTTGACATTTCATTTTTTTCTATTCTCTAATCCCTGTCAGTCTCTAAGTAAAAAGCAGTAGCATAGAGATTTATTTTCCCTCTACTGTGAAAGATATTATCCCTTTGGAAGACTTAAGTGTTGATAACCACTTTCGCTTTTAGACAGTATTGTTTTAAACATTTTCTTCCATTATTTAAATATCTGAGGATTTTTTCAAATTGGTCACAACTTTTCATCAATGCTTACAAACCTTAACACTAGCGAAATTTATTCTGAAGTATTTTGCACTAAATTAAATAAAGCAATCATAGGGATGTAAACTGTTGAGTAGTTGTAATGACTCTTGTTCTAAGAATTATACATTTTCCCCTTTCTGAAACTCACAATATGTACATATGTGTGTGTGTGTATGCAAACCGTAAGAGGAGCTCAGCTCAGACGGCCTTCAAACTATTTTAAAAAGGAAGAATATTTAGATGGTTTGTCATTATATCAGTGGCCTCGGCTTTCATTAGCATGTTTACTAATAGTTAAGACTACAACCACCACATGTGTATATTTCTGTGACAGGGATTTTTACAGAGGAGGACTGGCTTACACAGGAAGAAACGACTTGTTTGGAAATATATTAGTGTGGAATATGTGAAGAATGAAAAACGAATATCATGTGTGGAAATGAGATTGTACTTGGGTGCTCAGCTCTGCTCTAGTTTACCTGCATCTTCAGCTCACTAGTCTCATCTCATACCATGTTCTATCTGCCTCACTGCAGTTTTTCTTTCTTCAAATGTGTCCTGTTTACTCCCAACACCAGGTCTTTGTACTGCTGTTTTATCTACGCAGACCATTCAATTACTCCTCCTCCAACATTTCACCCCATATTCCCAATGCCTAATTTTTACATTTTTTCCCAAACTCAGTTCAATTATCTCTTATTCAGAGATCTAGTCCTCTCTTGAAATGAATTTATTACTTAAAATTAGGTTACTCTCCTCTTCTTAATTCTTAATGTTTTATTTTTTTATTTTTTATTTTTTTTTTAAAGATTTATTTATTTTATTACATATCTCCCCTTCCCCCCTGCTGCGGCGACGCACCGAGACTGGGTCACTGCGCAGGCGCGGCTTTCCCCGCTTGTGGGCGGCTTCTGCTTCCATCACGGCTGGCTTTTCAGTTCGCGGGTGGTTGGCTGCGCTCTATTCGCAGGCGACCTGCCCTGCCCGTGGCGGCTTTTGCCCTGTCCGTGGCAGCTTTTTTGCCCTGCCCACGGCGGCTCTGGCCCGCCCACGGAGGCTTGCCATTCTCAAGGCGGTCTGCCCGCTAGGAGAGGTCCCCGGGAACCGAACCCGGGCCTCCCATGTGGTATGCCGACGCCCTATCCACTGGGCTATCCAGTCGGCCCCATTCTTAATGTTTTAAATTACTTTATATTTGGTCTCCCACTTTGTGTTTCTCTCCCACAAAACTTGTTTTTGCCACTACACTTCCTATAATTTTAACTTATGAATTTATTTGCTAACTTATTTGATGCCTGTCTCTGCCACAAGTCACTAAGATAAATGAAGGCAGAGACCACATTTCCAATGTTGACCCAGATTCTAGAACAATGCCTTTCAATATGCATGTTTGTGTTGAGAAAATGAATACAGGTGCGGAAAAAACATGGGAACAGGATACAGATGATAATGTGCCTTATGTTACGCTTAAGGAATAAGCCTTGTTTGATTGTGCTGTTCTGAAGAAATATATTTTATTTGGCAAGACTGTTTGAGTTCAGTGGTTAAACTACACATGTAAGCGAAAGCTTGCTAAAGGTGGGATAACTGTCTATTATTATGAAAAATATCAAATTTGAGCTTGTTTCTGGCTGCAAAGAAATTTTCTCTATGCTGCATTATGATCAGAATGTGTTACAGTTGTATCCTGGATGGGTGGGTTCTTGAATCCCTCTCACGCAGCATTAGTTCATGCCCTCCAAAACTGCTTCCTGCAATCTCTGTAGGGGGATAGGTTATATTACATTTTATAGTATTCCTTAATATATGACTCTTGCAGCTATATTTGCTAAGGAGTGTTATAAGGAAAAGGTCTCCATCTCAAAAATATATTAAACTTACTTTAAATAGTTGTTACACAAAAAATAATTGCTATTTTGCATGAAGTGTTAAGGTACTAACAGAAGCTTTGCACATACTGATTATGGGTCATCATCTGTCTTGTTAGTATTTTTAACATAACTCCACACTTGTAATTTGACAGCGCTGTAAACATTATTTGGAGTAAAAAACCAAGATCGTATGTGGTTTTAGAGATCCTTTTAGTGGTTTTATGCTTACTCAATGCAATAACAACAAATTTATTCTCATTTAGAATGCATTGATTTTTGTCTTCAGGGAACTCTACCTTCAGGATAAGAGATAAGCAGGTCTACTTCCACACTGAATGCACACCCTTCACAGTTCTCACTGCTTTCACTTGCCACCTTCTTAAACCAATATTTTCATTTTTACTCTGGAGAATGTAAATCAAACACATTCAGGCAGTTGTAAGTATAATGAATTGCCTCCAAAAAGGACACACATTTTGAAGTTTGGGCAATGAGCTACTCTGACATTTAAAAATCAATTCATTGGAAACAGATTGAATAGAAAGAGAGATCCAGAAATAATTTTTTTTTCATATTTTTCCAGAGGTAATTTTTAAAACTCCCTTTTCAGTGGCATAAAAAATGTCTCATATATAAACTTCTGATTTCATAGGTAACTCTTCCCACCTTTAGTCTTGTAATTTCTAAACTCCTAAATTCCAGTATCCTCCATCTTTACTCACATTAGCAAGAATGCTTACATATTGGACTAGCTCTGGGAAATTTCCATCTTCTGAGTTCAACTTCTATTCTTCCCTGACTTACTTATTCATTACTTTTAAATTTGTTCCTTGGCCTCATGAAACTTTTGTTTTCTCAACTCCTCCCTGTTTTCCAGATCATAAGCCTCTTCTGGATTTATTTGCTTTCCTAACTCACCTAGATTCCACAATTAATCTTGTCCAATCTTGACAACACTCCCTCAAGAATCTGTCCTTGTCATGCCCTTATCCATCCTCCAACTTTCTACAAATCTAACTTAGACTCTTCAGCATTTACATTCTCCACTTGCAGGTTTTGGAACAGTCCTCAAGAAAATCATGAACCACTGGTGCTTTCTTTCTCTGTAAATTCATCCTGTCTCAACACAGCTGGTGCTCAGTTGCCATTTACTCATCTTTTACTGAATCTTTATAAAATGTTCCCAATTTTTTTTTCCAGATTATACCCTTTGGCATCCCAACTCCATTTTTCTGTCTTCCTGTGTATTTAGTAGATTACTTTGACTTTAATCAACAGAATTCACAGATCTCTGCTGTGAAGTTTTTTACCTCCTCAAAAGTATTTCATTTCCCTACGCTTTTCCCACTTCCCTCTTCGCACGGCAGAAGAAAGGAGGTACCTATCTGTCTGTAGTTAGCTTATCAGTGTCTCTCTTCACATCATTTCTTTTCTCCTCTGAAACCTTGCTTATTTGATTATAACCTTTCTTAATGATCAAATATTTTTCTACTGCTTCCTTCTTTGTACCATAAAAAACCTGTCAAGTGACTTGTATTTTCAAAAAGAAAAACAAATTTAAAATCCTCTCTTAACCCTGTAATCATGTCAAGCTCTTCTCTGTTTTAAGCATTTCTCTGAAAGATACCATATTGTTTTTAATTGGTATGTTTAATCTATTTTATATATTGTAATTGCTGAATATATTAGAAATTATTTCTGCTTTCCTCTTTGGTATTTTTTAAATGGGGCATTTATTTTATTTATTTCTTCTTTCTTGTCTTCTCCCAAATAGAATCTTTATCAGAAAAAGATGGGTATTTTAACATTCTTTCAATTTTCCTTGCTTACCTGTTGTCTAGAATTTTGGTTGACTGGTTTTATTTTCCTTTCTCTTGAGTTAACTTTTCTTAAAATTTAAAAGGAAGTTTACCTTTAAAATAAAAAGCAAACACAACAGATCTGTTACAGCATTCCTTTGGGATGCTTTCATTTGGTACTTCTTCTAACAGTGTTTCCACTATAGGTTCTTTTTTTTTTTTAAGATTTATTTTTATTTTCTGCTTATTGTCTCCCCGCATCTTTTAAATATAATTTTTCCTGTCTATAAATGTGGGCTACCTCTCCACTTAATGTTCTTCAGTAAAGAATTTCACTGTGGTCTTAAGCAGTAAAGGATTCTGAATACTCAATCAATTGAAGTAGAACATGTGTCACATGGAAAAACACTTTGACCTTGTGATCAAATTGCAAACAGCCAGAAGACAAACTAGATCCATAAGGGAAATTTTTACGTTTTTCTTAGAGAACAAAAACAAGCTCCTTCATTGATGAGTGCTTAGGAGTTCTAATTTTTCTTTTAAGGAGAGTCTATTTAGGGAACATGATTATATATTTTTAAAAATAGCTCTCATTCCTTCAACATAATGCAGGACAGTTACAGCATGGATAATTTAAATACACAGATGTGTTCTTGGACTCTTTAACCCATGGAGCTCACATAAAGCTATTTTTGATAGAGAAATATAATCTTGGAGTCCCAGAAACAGCCACAGATGCAACATTCTGCCATCAGATACAGCAGTTTGCTACTTAACATTCTCCATAGGCAATTACTGAAAATCATTATTTCCTATCACCTTCTGCATCAGAACATTTACCAGAGCTAACAAATAGCAAAACTGACTAAATTGAAATTATCCTTCTGTTCCTCTCATAACATTCTTGATTTGGAACAATTAAATAGTCTAAAAATAGGCAGCAAAAAGGAAATTACTAGCAACTTGGATTGGAAAGCCACTAGATAACTATTTGTTTCTAAGTATTAAAGTTTCCTTAACTGAACCACCCCAGAAAATCAATAATGTAGGCATCAAATTCCATAATTTCCCCAATTTTACCATAGGAAATCCATATTCTCCCTTTATTCCTAGAGAACCAAACTACCTAGTCAATTCCTCCATATATGCTGTGTAAATTTGGTTTCACAAAAAATGCCTTCCTGAATTTTCATTTGTAAATTCTACTCAACTTTCAAGCCTTAATTAAGTGCAATATTAAACTTCCCTACTCACCTCAACAGAATATGATTTCTTTTCTCCTCGAATCCCCACCCCATTTGTCTTAGTTTGCCAGAGCTGCTATAACAAATACCATACAGTGGATTGGTTTAAACAACAAGAATTTATTGGCTCACAATTTTAGAGACAAAGAATTCCAAATCAAGACGTCGGAATCTCAGAGTCTTTAGAGTTCTGCTGATGACTTGCCACAGTCCTTGGGGTTCCCTGACTTGCATGCCTGCTTTCTTCACATAGATATCCTTGTCTCCTCTTGTAGCTTTCTCTGACTTCTTGCTTCCATGCCTTCTGGCTCTCTAACAGTATCCAAATTTCTTCTTTTTTAAGACCTCCAAAAATATGGATTAAGACCCACCCTGTTTCTATTTGGCCATACCTTAGCTAATAATATTTTCAAAGAGCCCTATTTACAAATGGGTTCATACCCACAGGAATGCAGATTAAGTTTAAGAACATATCTTTTGTTGGGGTATATGATTCAATCTACCATACCACCTTATATCTTTTGTGATACTAAGAACATTCTATTTGTTCTTAGAATAATTTTTGGAATGCCTTATTTCACACATCTAATGTTAAGTTTGCTAAAGGCAGAGTAACTATTGGAAATATTCCCAAAATGGCAATTTCATAGGCATAAGCAATGAAACACAATCTCTGTCTCATAGTATAATGCTCAATAAATATGTGGTCAGTGTGTTAAACAGGAGTAAACTGTCAGCAAGCAATCAGTTGTCTTCCTCATGTGGCCAAATGTGATGATGTGAATAGATAAATTTAAGATTTTAGTCACTAGCATGTGAATTATTGACACTAATGGTAAAGGACAAGGGAGGATAATTACTGAGTTTGGAAAGCCAGCTGGAACTGGACATATGCTATAACAAGCTTAGCCTTTTCTTGACATCATGCTGCTTGCTTTGAAGAACTGGGAGCAGCCACCCAACCTTAATTCCCTTAATATACAGAACAATATTTTAACTAAATCCAAAATTTTTTTTAATATAGTGAAACTATCAATAGCATTGCAGTGTTTTTAAAATCAATGGAGATGTAATACATTGCAAATAGCTGGACCCAATTGATTGAGGACATAACTGGTAATTTTTTAAAAGTTAATTTTCTTTATATTCCTTAATAAAAAAAACAGAAATATTTAAATAAGAAATCCAGAAAATAACATATTGCTGATATGAAAGAGGAGGTAGCCAGGATATTAAGCCCATTTTTGTAAATCTGATGAATAAATGCATACATGTTCAGCCCTAACAGACTCTTAGACTCCTGCTAATGGTCATCCTTTAGACTCATCGGCCACAATCACCATCAATCAAATTTTATACTTTCATATATATTTCAAGTTTATTCTTTCAACAAAAGTGGCTCATTTGTGCCAGGCACTTTGGTGTCAGGTTTTATGAACCGAAAATTAATAAAAATCCCCACTGATGAATCTTAAGTTCAGGTTAAAAACCAGCAGGAAGATTCCATTAATATTAGCTAGAATCCAGGATTACATGAGAAATATTCAGTTCTTTAGTGCAACAATTCTACAAAGATATATTTTCTTTTCTACTGACAATGGATGTGGCTGAATACATAACAAACAATTGGGTGATTTTGCTCCATGTTTAATTATAGACTCACGAAATTTCAGGAAATAGAGGTCAGCAAAGGAAGCAGTAACTTAAATAAATGAGCAGTTCCTAGAGCCACTGAACTCTTCACTTAAAAATATGCTAGCAGCGGGAAGTGGATGTGGCTCAAGCAGTTGGGTGCCCACCTACCACATGGGAGGCCCTGGGTTCAGTTCCTGGTTCCTTCTAAAGAAGATGAACAAGACAGCGAGCTGATGTGATGGCCTGGGGAGGTGGGCTGGCGTGGCAAGCTGATGCAACAAGATGATGCAACAAAGAGACAGAAAAAGGAAATACAATGAAAGACACAAGTGGGAGTAGAGGTGACTCGAGCCATTGGGGGAGGGAGGAGAAATAAATAAATAAAATAAATCTTAAAAAAAAAAAAGAAAAAAGGCTGACTCCAAGATTTTAAAAAAGTACACATACACACACACACACACACTAGCAGCAAGTTTGTTTTATTTTCTTAATGTTGCTTTTGCATTACTCCTAGAATCAGAATATCAAATCCAGCTCATGAATTAATAGCATAATCTGTCAGGTTAATGCTGCAAATGTAACCTATACCAATGGCGCAAATTAATATGGTTAATCATTGTAGACAACTATTATCAACCTGCCAAGAGAACTGTGCTTTTAAAACTGTTGGAATGTTAGAAACACTAGACTATTTATAAGGGATATTTGAATTAAAATTAGAATATTAATGAAATAAGTACTTTTAAATTAAGTCACCCATGTATGTATGTGGTGGATTGTGAAGTGATCAAACCTACACTTCCATATTCAAAAAATATTACCTAGAATGAGACCAATGGGACTGATAGTCTCCTAAAATTAATGTTATTGTCTACAGTAAGGTCAAAGTTGATATGAAAAATCTTCACTAGTCAAATTAGGTTTGGTATGAATTCTTTTTATCATGCCTTATTATTTGGTTTTATAGTTACCAAGTTTTCTGAAAGCAGTTATGGGTCTGTTTCCTAACTCCTGTTCTTGTAATGTGGGATAAAAGAACTTGTCTAATTAAAGATCTCCCTTCTTCTCATATTCAGATAAAAGTTTTTCTGAGGTCTATGTAACTTCCCACAGACATAAAGCTATTGAACTTTTTAGGAAGACCTCACCCATGAAATTGTTATTTATCTCCTATATTTTCCTTTTTTATGTGAAAGAGACTTGTTGAAGCATTTAGTCTTCAGAAGTCTTACATTCTAACCACTTAAAAGGAGCCTGGGGTAACCTAGTGGTGATTTTTATTTCTAAACAAAATGGTTCCTTTTGGCCTGGAAACAACATCAGAGATGAAAGTAGGTGTTTTTGAAATAGGTAATGGATATCCAGTAAAAAAGCAACCCACTTAAAAGTCAAATACTGATTAGGAATGTGGTCTTTCCTGTCCTGAAGTTTTAAGAGGGCATGCCTCCTTTCATTCAAAGGTACAGGAGTCTGTCTCAATTCCTCAAAATCATCCAAGAATGGCTGCTTATCTCTTTGAGATGTCCTAGGACCAAAGTCCCACAAGCTACTTTTGTGTCTGTTAGATCATCCCAAACACATCATAATATTTGAGTGAACTTCTATGCAGCAAATTTTCCATGATGGGTCATCACATAAATGGATATGGGGACAGATATGTATATATTTTTTCTTGACCAAGAGTATGTAAAATTTCCCATCTCATGGAAAGTTTTTTCCCCCCATCAATCTAGGGGTTTGTTTTATAGTTTATCTTCTATCCCCAAGCACATACTGAAGTTTGGTGTGGGAAACTAGATAAAATTTACGAAGTTTACCAAAATATCAGAGGTGGGAGGGGGTGGGTCAGGCAAACAATTATTCAGACTTAGCCTCTATTTTACATCATCGCTGATATCTCAGAAGGAATACAATACAATTTTTTTAAAAGGAAAAGCTCAAGGTGACTTTGTGCTGCAGGTATTTTATTTTAACCTCCAGATTAGATGCTTAAATCGAACACACTCTAAAAACAAATCTATGTACAATGTTTAAAAGAATTGATAAAAAAATTCACCTTTAGGTGAAGTTGAAAAAGATCAACAGAATTGTGCTTTGGTTTGCTAGAATATATACATTATAAATATATGTATTATATATATTTTATATATATTATATATCATATATATACACACACAACAATGGCAAGAGAAACATACCTTTTCCTACAAAAATGTTTACTTCTTTACTAGTTTATGCTCAGAAGGAAGAAGTTCTAAATTCAAAGCTCTCAATAGTATTGTTAACTATTAATACAGTCACACCATACACAGAGATTAATTTTTAAACATGTTTTTCAAGAAATTGTATGCTGCTACTGATGACCTAGTTTCAGTATTGAATAGCTGCCACTCAAATTCCTCAAGAGAAAACAAAAATTTCTTATTTAAAAGTAGAAATTTTGTCAATACAATATATTAAGATATTTATGGAGAAAATCATGCAAGTTATTGTCATTTTAAAATAATCTGAAAGATCCCTGTAGAAAATACTTAGAGAGATAGATATCTCTTAATACAAATAAAGTACCACCATCATATTATGATTGTGACATAATCAAAGCATGCAAGATAGAGGATCCCATACAATGAAGAAGATTCCAATTCCAATTTATATAGCAAATATTAAAGTATAATAGCTTGGTATAAACCAGACTGATATGGCACAAACCTCAAACAGCTCTTGAAAGAAGCTACTGTGAAAGGAAAATTGAAGCAACAAAAATTCACAATTCCTCTCTGGCAATTTAATGTGTTAACAAGAACTGTTATTCTATTCCTTACAAAAATGCCTTTAAGTAATGACCAAGAGATTTACTGGAGAGGCATGAGATTTACTGCAATAAACTGAACAAAATGCTTAACATTCACACTGCAATTCACCCTAAAGAACTTGAGATTAAAAATGAAATACCACTCAGAATATACATATTTACCCTAACCAGTTTAAGAGCATGTTTCCTTCTAAGCTATGATTTACCATTTTCCATGTTTTCACAGATTAAATATTGCTAAATTACTCTAAAGCACAGTTCATAGCTACTTTTAAGATGAACACTAACAAAAAAATCTTTTTTTTTTTAAAGATTTATTTATTTTATTACATATCTCCCCTTCCCCCCCGCTGCGGCGATGCGCCAAGAGTGGTCACTGCGCAGGCGCGGCTTTCCCCGCTTGTGGGCAGCTTCTGCGACCGTTCATGGCAGGCTTTCAGTTCACGGGTGGCTGGCTGCGCTCCATTCGCGGGCAACCTGCCCTGCCTGTGGCGGCTTTTGCCCTGTCCGTGGCAGCTTTTTACCCTGCCCACGGCGGCTCTGGCCCGCCCATGGCGGCTTGCCATTCCCAAGGCGGTCTGCCCGCTAGGAGAGGTCCCCGGGAATCGAACCCGGGGCCTCCCATGTGGTATGCTGGTGCCCTATCCACTGGGCTATCGAGCCGGCCCCACAAAAAAATCTTTTTTATACATCTTTGTTATTCAATGATTTAATGGCTCTAAGTCACGTAATGACTGTCTATTTTATTGCAGTATAATTTAATACTGCAGATGTTAACATATTGAATTTAATTTGATCAATAACAAAATGTCTAATTCAACTGTATACCTTTTAATTCTCTAAAGTGATACACTGGATAGTTTTGCAAAATTGGGAGGATATAAAGTCTTGACTATTCTTTTACCTCACCTTTTCCTCTACTTATGTACAACCATGTGTTTATATTTTTACAACTGTTTGCTTTCTACAAAAGAGTCTTTATGAGAACAAACAATAATATTAATACAAAGTGTGCATAACTTTCATCATTCTTGACTCTTAAAAGCAGGATTCATACATTTGGACTTTGTCATTTCTATTTTCAGACAATTTTCTTAAGGGAAACTCAATTGTAAAATGATAATAAATATATGTATTGTTACCACAATTCTGCAAAGAGGCCAAAACTCTATTCTGAAGTTTGTTAATACTTATTTTAATAATTTTGCAAAACAATTAAAATAAGCATTAACAAACTTCCTATATCCCTGCCAGCCAGCCATTTTTTGCTTAATAAGAGGTGTTTTTTCACAAAATGTCACTCTAAACAAAATATGTTTAATTTATATTTAACAAAGCCATATATTTTCTTTTTGTCCTCTTATCTGTATACTAACCATTTATGTCTTTGGTGAAAGTGCACTTTTCAATTTTCTACAAAGAGCTACTTCTCCTAGAAACATGTTATCCCCCTATAAAAAACTGTAGCTCGCTTATTTGAATTGGTCTTTTTCTCCTGGGTCAACACATTCTACTAGTTTGTTAGGAAATGCCTCAATAGACTCATTTCAGCGTATCCTTTTCACCTCAGCAGTTAGCTTAACTAGTTATTGAGACATGATCAACCCTAACAGCATTAGAAAACAGTAAAGCCGTGACATGTGTAAGCAGAATGCCTGCTTTGAAACATATTATCAGCTCAGTGACCTTGATTGGGCATCAAATGATAGCTCTTACTTTGGTTTCCTCTTTTGTAAAATTGGAATGACATTCATTCATAAAGTCTGGGATCATTTGGAGTTTGTAAGTTCTTAATAAGATTTATAGAGTATTTCTAGAAAGTGACTGGGTAATGGGGAGTAAAGCTGAGCGCGTCTCCTTTAGGGTTTATGTACAGAAAGCAGCAGTGCAAGCAAAACTTTCTGGAATAGAGACACATGATAGACCCATGCCTAAGGGGGAATTTCATTATTTCTCCTCAATAAGCCTCTGCAAAGTTTATCTCTAACCTCCTTTTCTCTCTCATTTTACCTACTTTTTTATTCTATTACTACTATTTTACCAGTGTCTTAAGTTATTATTACTCTATTAGAACACTTTGTTTTATATGCTGCTTGTTCTAAGATAGCTCACATGGCAGTCTCCAGAGATAAATGTTAGGAAGGCTGGGCCATAATGGGAAAAGACAAGAAGTCAGTTAACAGAGAATGACCAAAATTAGGTTCTATGGGTCTGCCTGTGGCATCAGGGAGTTCAAATTGAACAGGATTGCCAAATGCGTGGGGTAAGATTGTACATTAAGAAATAACAGTATAGGCTGTCCTAGCACGTTAGGACAAAGATTATAAGTCAGGAAACCCAACTCGTATTCATTAAAATACGTTTAACAAATGCTTATTGATTGCCTACTATCTGCTGGGCATTGGTCTAGGTGTTAAAAATTCAGTGGTGAGATCTAGTCCCTCCTTTTGTGAAATTATCTTCTGCATCTTCTGTTGAAGGATACAGACCTTAATGACAAAAATATAAAATGTGATATTTTAACTGTGAAGAGCCAAGAGATATATATGGTGTTATGAGATCCTGTAATAGAAGAACTGACCTAGTCAGAGAGGGTGGTCAATTTTGTTTGCTCTAAAATCTGAAGGATGAGCAAGAGAGGACCAGATGAAGAGATGTGAACATCAAAGACAGATTAATACACATGCAAAGGCTTTCAATATATGTTATTTAAATTTATGGAGCCACTATCTAATTTTAAGAGATTTTGGTGGAATATATATGCATATACATGTAAATATATAATATCTAATGCACAGAAAGCGACAGAGACAGAAAGAGAGAGATCAGTGATGTCCTCTGGATTGGAATATTAATGTTTGAGTCCTCTGCCTATAAAATAGGTAATTGAACAACTAACTGAGGAAGAGGGAGATGGTGTGAAAAAGAATGAGGGCCTAGGAAATAACCATGATAAACTCCAACATTAATGGTGGACTCTAAGAGTAGGGTCCAATAAAGTATATGGAGTTAGGGAGAAAGTCTAGAGAGGATTCTGTTTCAAGAAAGAGGGGTTCACTAGCATCAAGGTAAGGACTGAGGAATATCAACTGCATTTAGTGCCATTGAATTCACTGGAATCCACAGAAAGAGTTACTTTGATGAAGAAAGAAGAAAGGAAGGCAGACATGATGTGTGTGTATTTGGGGGAGTCTGAAGAAATGGAAAGTCAGATATAAATAAGGCTTCTGAGAAGTACAGTTTTCAAGAGGACGATCATGGACCAGTAGCTGGCAGAGAATGAGGGACTTGATAATTTTAAGTTGTCACTCTTTTAATGTAAACATTGAGCAATTTAAGAGACAATAAGAAGGATACATGAGAGACAAAGTCAAATGATTTAAAAAAAAGAAAAAAATGATTCTTGGTTATTTATATATTCCAAGCAGGTGAGAGGAGATAGTCCAAAGCAAAGGTGGAGGCGTTCATTAGCCTTAGAGAAGAGAGGGACAGGTTCTCTATTCTAACCATAAAAAATGAAAGAAAAAAAAAGTATCCCAGATGTGGAGATGTTGGGATGTTTTATAGAAAGAAAATGAGGATGCTCCCATTTGATTATTTTTTCTTTAAAATAGAAGTCAAGTCTGTTGCTGATGCTAAGCAGGATGAGATTAGTCCAATGCTTGGAAAAATAGTACAGAAGTTTTGAAATAGTTTGGGAGAATATGAAAATGAGTTACCAGAGAAATGTGCTGAGACGCCCAGCCAGTGTTGAGTGCCAATTTGAAGTTATTGCTTCTCAATTTATAGTGAGATTAATATATTGTCTAATGAGATATTTTCCAGTGGTTTTAGAATATTCAGTTCAGGCTTAAAGAAAACAAATGGATATGTTCATTCTGGGAAGGTGTTTTGGCAGATGCTTTCGATTAAAAAATAAGGCAAAGGAATTTAGAGTTTTGGAAAAGGGTTACTGAAATGATGTACCATGAAATCTAAGTAGGATAAAGAGGAAAGTGGTCCCTATTGTGCTGAAAAACAAAAGTAAAGAAGA
>PVKH010010655.1:0-18143 GCA_004027955.1 Chaetophractus vellerosus | reverse complement strand
GTTCAATGTTCTTTAGATGTCTATAGATATGTTAGGTCTAGTTCATTTATCATATTATTCAAGCTCTCTGTTTCTTTATTTAGCCTCTGTCTAGATGTTCTATCAAATACTAAGAGTGATGTAATGCAGTCTCCAACTATATTGTAGAGACATCTATTTCTCCCTACAGCTTTGCCAGTGTGTGCTTCATGTACCTAGGAGCACTCAAGTCAGGTGCACAAATATTTAGTATAGTTATTTCTTCTTGGTGAATTGCTCCTTTTTATTAATGCTTGATGTCTTTTTCATCCCTTTTAAGAGTTTTGCATTTAAAGCCTATTTTGTCTATTAGAATCTACTAATAGATATTAAATCTATTAGTATCACTGCTCCAGCTCTTTTTTGGTTACTGTTTTTATGGAATATCTTTTCCCATCCTTTCACTTTTAACCTTGTTGTGTCCTTATGTCTGAGGTGGTTCTCTTGTAATAGCACATAGATGGTTCACATTTTTAAAATCCATTCTATATTAGTTTATGTCTTTTGTTTGGGGAGTTCAAGCCATTAATATTCAATGTTATTACTGTAAATGCATTACTTACTTCATCCATTTTGTCCTTTGGCTCTCTTTTGTCATATCATAATTGTCTGTCTTTTTACCCTTTAATTTACCCTTCCTAATAATCTTCATTTCTACACTCTTCTCCAAGTACTTCACCTTTGTTTTTTCTTTACAGGCTGCAGCACTCCCTTTAGCATATCTTGTAATTCTGGTCTTTTGATAACATATTTTCTCAGTTTTTGTTTGTCTGTGAAGACTTTGAACTCACCCTCAATTTTGAAGGACAGTTTTGTGCGATAGTGAATTCTTGGTTGGCAGTTTTCCTCTTTCAGTACCTTAAATACACCATACCACTTTCTTTTCTTCCTCATGGTTTCTGATGAAAGGTCAGCACCTAATCTCATTGAGATTCCCTTGTATATGATGCTTTGTTTTTTTCTTGCTGCTTTCAGAATTCTCTCTTTATGTTTGATAAAGAGATGCCATTGTGAATAATAGGTGTCTTGGGGTAGGTCTATTCAGATTTATTCTGTTTGGGGTGTGCTGTCCTTGCAATTTCTTCTTTGATCCACTGATTATGGAGATTGATCTAGGAGAGTTGTGTGATTATCACTGATTAATTTTCTTTAATCTTGTATCTCTTCAGGACATTTGGTTTATTCCTTTAGCTGAGCCATGCCTTTCTGTTCCTTAGTATGGCTGATAATTTTTTGCATCTGAATATTATGGTGAATTTACTCTGATGGCCAATTTCTCTCTCTTGCATATTTTTTTTTCTCACAGATCTTCATTGATACTTGTTTCAACATATTCTAAGTCTTTAAAACTGCCCAGCTTAAGTTTTCAAATTTGAGTCTGAGACTCACTAATGGGGTGCTGATTTTCTCCCTGGAGTTAGGATACAGAGAGAACCAGAACCAGTTTTTGTCCATGCAATTTCTAGAATGGCCAGAAGATAGCACTCATTGGGGCAACTTTCCATGGAAAGGAACTATCCATTTTCCTGTGCTTTGGTCTGGCCAGAACTAAGATTCAAAGCGGACTCTGCTAGCCAAATTCACTGAAGAAAAGTCCCCTGTCTCCCCATCCCTTTTCCCTGATAACAGTTGACAGGGAGGAAGCTGTCTCTTCTCCTTTCAGTCATCTGCAGTGAGCCAGGGATTTTACCCCAGCTTAATATCTTTGCAGTGGTTGAGTGGAATCCTTCCTGGCTGCCATAGGGTCTGATAACACACATTTTTTGTTTTGGGTTCTTCATTTCTCTGTTCCTCACCCCCTTGGGAATTGTGTCACCCTGTCCTGGTCTCCTGCCTCTCAAAGCAGTCCTTTCACACAGGTCTTGGCTCATTCTCCATTGTTTTTGTGAGAGAGTTGAGCCCTGCCTGCCTAGTCCAATAGCATCTCCCCATAATTCCTCTAAATTTACTTTTTATTTGTAAATCGCATAACACCCAAGGGTACTAACCTAAATAAAATATCTATCTACCAGAGGTATACCTCAATATAGCAGTTAGGGGAACTAAATAAGCAGAGCGACACTCCTAGAGATTTCCGATCACCACTATAGACAAGTACTCTCTGACTCAGAGCAATTGCTTGAACAATCAAATGAAACTCACAAACACATTTACCCATCCCCTTGCCCACTCACCGAAAAGAGGGGTTTAGTTATCAGAATCTGTATTTATGGCCAAGGCAAGAAGAAATCTTCAAACGGAGCTAAGGAAATGTACTCAAGTTATAAATATTGATCATTTCAAGCATTTTAAAAATAAATATGCATGGACAACTAACATTTTCATAAAATTTTATACCAAACTATATAAAGTAGATTTGGAATACACAAATATGTATTCATTAACAAATGCTTTTTAATTACTTACTCTGTTCTGAGCAGCCATCATTATCAGCCCTGAGGATAGAGTTGTGAACCAGCTGATAAGATTCCAGCCATCAAGGACTACATAAGGAGGAAACAGACTTAATAAGAGTTAATAGAAGAAATACCTTATTTTTTATATTTAATTTAAAAACATTAAAAATATCTAATAGATATGCAGAGATATTTTACAATTTTATTAATCAAATGCATTGTTTCCACTTTAAACTGAATGCAAACTGTAAAATATCTTATTTCTTCTTTAGGCACCTCAATTTGCTGATTAATATACAGAATCTTCCAAAAATACTTTTTCATGTAATTATAGTGAGTAAACTTAGAAATATGGTGATTTTGAATTTTTTGTTAATGTAGCTATCCTGTTCCTATAGTTAGTAAAATTTAATTCAATATCACTAATCTAAATCAATTATTCAATTGTACACTTCAAATTAGAATCAAATATCTCATTTGTTTGGTACCCTTATGTGATAGGCTAATGTGTCAACTCGGCCAGGTAATTGTGTCCAGGTATTAGGTCCAGTAAGCATAGGGCTAATTATAATACAAGACCATTTATGGACTTCCATCACCAGTGAGTTTACTGCATGGATGGCTGATTGATTATATCTGCATCAATCAGCGAGATTGGATCAAGAATGGATGATGCTTTTATCCAATCAGTTGACTGCCATAAAAGGGAAATGATTTCAGCATTCAGAGAGAATTTCCCAGCTCGTCATTTGACAGCCAACTTCTCCCAGAAACTCATCAAGGACCCTTCATCCATCTTTCATTGGAGTCCCTGGCTTGCAGCCTGCCTGCAGAACCTGGACTTGTGCATCCCACGGTCATGTGATAGACTCTCACAAAATCTTAAATTATTGACAGACATCTCCTATTGATTCTTTTTCCTGAGAGAACCCTGACTAATACACCTTATATGCAAAATCTTACAAATATGGTAAGAATGTAAAACAAAATACAAAGCAATTATTGTCTAAATCTAACTAAATGCAACGGGCTCAAAAGCATTTAGAATTTAAAAAATGTGTTACTATACCTGTTTGAGATAAAAGTCAACAATTTTATATCTTGATTAATATCTACAGTAGAAGAAAATCATCATCTTGGGGAAAATGCTGGAGGCAGGAATCCTCAAAACATAATTCAATCTATGGTGTCTTAAAAATGTCACAAAGAATTGCTCAAGTTTACCATTTCAGCTTTTCTAGCCAGGTTCATATTTTGGCTCTTTCTACAAAAGTACAGAAAAAGAGAGGGGGGCAGATAGAGAGAGAGAGAAGAAGAGAGAGAATAGAAAATCTGAATACATTATCAGCATAATTTAAATCAAGAAATATCAAGTAAATTAAGAAAATTATGTTTTCTTTATTGATTTTATTGGGAAATTTACTTGACATGCTTTGATCTTGCAAAGTTCCCATAAAATACAAAACCATGGCAGTGTTTTCCCCAGATCATGACAGCATTCAACTGTGAATGGTCTCCCATATTTTCTATTTAATGATCCTTTATCTTCTTATCATAAGCAAAATATTTTTTTTTCATTTTTTGTTCATGCTTTTGATGTCATATCTACCTGTAGAATGGTGCAGCCACTGTGGAAATCAATCTGGAAGTTCCTAATAAGTTGAAAATAATATTACCATATGACCTGGCAATCCTACTTTTTGGTATACCCCAAAAGAAATTAAAACAAGGACGCAGACAGTTATCTGTATATCAATGCTTGTAGAAGCATTATTCACAATGGCCAAAAAAGCATACACAACCCAAGTGTCCATCAACAGATGAATAGAAAAACAAAATGTGAAATAAACACTCAAAAAATATTATTCACAGGTGAAATATTATTCATCTGTAAAAACAAAAATGCTACAACATGGATGAACCTTGAAGACATCATGTTAAGTGGAATAAGCCAGACAAACATCTAAATATTGTTTGATCTTATGCATATGGAACTCCTAGGGGAAGCAAATTTCATAGAGACAGATGGTGGTTTATAGGTTACCAGAAACCATGGGATGGGAGTAGTGTGGAGAGCAGGACAGGAAGAGGGAGTTATATAGCTTAATGAGTAAGTAATTTCTGTTTTAGGTGATAAGAAGTAGGAGTAATGGATTTTACTGTCAACATAATACTACAGAATAATACACCTGAAGGTATTTAAAGTAGGAAATGGTAAATATTTTTAACAATAGTAAAATCATAGAAAAAAATGTGCCTCTGACCAGACATCTGGAAAGCAGTCTTAGCATTCCTCAAACAGAAGAGCCCAAGTTGGAGTGAGTATTGGTCCTCTTAATAACATTCCCTATTTCTAGACAATTTCTCACCTATCATCATCCAATATCTACCTTTCGAGACACACCCTACTGCAAAAGACCTATCGGTTTCTATTTATTCACCCATTATTGGAACAACTATTATTAATTTTGTTCATAGATTTGTTTATAAACATGTTTCAGAAAAGTTTCCATGTTTTTAATATGTTTAATTTTAAAAATGAGAACAACAAAACAATTGGGATAGAAGGAAAAATAATTCTCTCTCACGGCTCTCTTTTTCTGTATATATTTATACATTTTTGTCATGAAATGCCAACCTCCTACCTGAAAACCTAAAAAATGTCTATCAAATATTTTATTATTTTTTAGACTTAGCAATATGAAGTTTTGCATAAGTAGAAGAATTGAGGAGTAAATGGATAGAAAGGAAAAGAACACAAAGTAGAAGGCAGAAGGAATGAAGCTGAAGGAAGGAAAGAGAGAAAGTTAATGAACTGATGAGCAAGATAAAGAAAACACTTCTTGAGAAATATCAAATCTTTGATTTATCACGATTCTTCTTCTAATAATAATGCATGCATTATATAATGTTTTTGTTTCCTGACTGCTAAAATAAATGCCATGAAACAGGTTGGCACAACAATGGGAATTTATTAGCTTATAGTTTTGAGGCTAAGAGAAGTCCAAAATTGAGACATCAGCAAAACAATGCTTTCTCTCCAAAGACCTTGGTGTTCTGGGTCTGGCTGGCTGGCCATCCTTGGTCCTTGGTTATATGAACTTCACCTGTTTGGGATTAAACCTACCCTCATTCAGTTTGGGCACACCTTAACTAATGATATCGTTAAAGGTCTTATTTGCAAAAGGATTCAACACTTACAGGACACTTGAACATGTTTTTGTAGGGAACATGATTCAGTTCCCAAAATATAGCAATTTAGAATTTCAAAACCTTTTACATATCAACATCTAACAGTATATGGCAGATTTGGAAGCAATTGGAACTCAATCAGAAAGAGATCAAGAAGATAAAATCTGGTTGGGGAATAAAATGTGAATTAAAAAGGTTGTTTATTTTTTGGAGAATTTTTTTGGTATGGTAAGCTTTTTAAAAAAGGGAAAAAGTGATATATATTGAAAGGGAATGAAAAAAATGATTTTTAAATTCAGTCCAGTGACCAACATCCTGAATAAGGATTTTAAAATGATATATCAGTTTAATTAAAGGAAGATGAGTTTTCATTTTTAACAAAAAGTTGGCTATTGGATTTGCAAAGAAGTTAAATGATTTTTATTGAAATATTTGCACAACATGGCATTAAAATGGTATAACCAGCTTATATGCTATGCAGCTAGTGATAAACTGATCATCAAATCAAATTTTAGTCTTCCTTTCTTGCAGCACCAGGCAATTTTCCTATATCATTATTTAATGATTTTGCATTTATAATGGTATATTTTGTTTAAATAAGAAAAAAAGGAATTTATTTAAAAAGGGATTAGGCTATAAAGTTATGTAGCATCATGAGTTAAATAGCCAAAAAATAAATATGTTAGAAAGAGAATATTCAATTTAATTACAGTTTTGGCAAGAAGGACAATGCTTCTAAATTTATATAGTCTATTATATGTTAAATTTAAAATAAAACATTTTGTAGCAGCTACTAAGTTTTTTGAAGAACTTAACAACATTTTGTTTTTCTTATAAAATAAAGTAGAAAACACTAACTAAAGAAAAATTATAATGACATAGAAGAGTTGTTTGAACAATTGAATAGATTAAGAAATAAACTAATCTGTAAAATGTCAAATTTTAATAAGGCAAGCAGGATAACAATTATGCTAACTAGTAGAATCATGCTAATTTTGCATTGTTTCCTATATAATTAGATGCCAATGTATTCATCACTCTTTTTGTGAAGCATTCTCTAGTGACCCTTGCTAGAAGAGATAAGCCATGTTAATGGCTTTTCTGAACACATGCTGAAGCATCCTTTTCTCCTGAAATAGAAAGCTTTTAAAGCTCCCTATAGACAGGAAACATTGGGGTTAATATTCTCTTTATTTGCTTATATAAATATAAATGTAGATATAAAGATGCAAAATATTAATCCCCCACATTATGAGAAATGGACTGATAGCATCAAGGGCTGACTAAATCATGAAATGCTGGGGAATCTTCTGAAAATGTTGTGTGCTAAAAGGTAAATGTCTCCACAGCTTTGAAAATTGACAAAGTCACAATTCACTGATTAATAAGGGTCGATAATCCAGAAGTGAACTAGCAAAATATAAATAGTGGATCTAAGCATAATTATGTGCTCCTACACTGAGAAATCAAGCGGGTCTTCTGGTAAAACTGGTGCCTCCAGTTTTCCATCTTTATAAAATGCTACAAGATTAAACTGTTTTCCATTGTCTAATTTGATTATTCCTTCCAATTGTTAAGCAAAGCAAAATAAAGAAATATAAATCTAAAATACATTTTTAATTACAGAAGCCTCTGTTCCCAATTGCACACAGATTTGTCTCTCATTAAACCAAGTTTAGCTCTCTTGATGGATATTCATGTAATTAAGCATAATGCACATCCACAATCTCATGATGTGGACTAATTGTAGAAGCAATCATTTCTCATTATAGCCATCTCTAATTACACAAAGAAAATTGGGTGTAAGATTAATTATACAAATGATTCAAATTCATCTATTTATTCTATTATTTACATTTAATGTTTTTTGGTGTTTTGTTTTGCGCATTCAATGTACAAGCCTACCCCCAAATCAAAGTTGTCATTGTAATAAATGGTTTCATATTTCTCAGCTTCTCAGTATGAAAATTTATATTAGAACTTTAGTATCATGGGTTCCAAAACCTATTCTGGGATTCTTTTTTCCTATCATTTTCTGAATCCACTACACAAGCTCCTTTACAACTGCTTTGCCAGTTCTCTTTTTAATAAAATCCAAAACTGAAAACACTTTGCCTCACATTTAAATGATATCTGTCCATTACTTTTCTCAGTAGCTTTATTCTAATAGACCAGCTAGTAGTTTCTAAGGGGATAGTCAGTACTATAATGATTAGTAAATAAAGGTTGTATATAGTAACCAAAGATTACAGGTTGCTAAACCAACAGCTCCAGTGATTTTATTTTATTTTTTTTTTGGTTACATATCCCCCCTTTTTGCCTCTGCTTGCTCTTGCTGTGTGTTCTTCTATGTCTGCTTTTTTGTCTCCCTCCATGGCAGCGACATGTCGAGTCAGCCCACCAAGTAGGTGGCTTGCCCCGCTCATAGGTGGCTATGTTCTGTTTTGTGGGTGGCTCAGCTCTGTTCGCGGGTGACTTGCCCTGCCCATGGCGGCTTTGCCCTGCCCATTGTGGCTTGCCCCCTCAAGACAGTGTGCCTGCCTGGAGAGGTCCCCGGGAACCAAACCTAGGGCCTCCCATCTGGTGTACAGGTGCCCTATCCACTGGGCTACAGCCAGCCCCTCCAGTTATTTTTAACATATTGGCTAGATACAGAATTAAAGGATCTCATAAGAAGTGCCAGTTCAGAATGTAAACAGTAGTACACCAGTGGCATTTTTAACTGGCAAGACTTGAAAATGAAAACATCTAATTTGATATACCTTCGTACATATGTATGCATAAATATAATTATAAAATTAAATTAAATATTTATTTTAATTTTTATATACAACTAATTGATTAAGATTAGCTTCTTAGTTCATGCCTGCTGCTACATTTTTTTCATTTTTCAGTTGATCTAAAATAGTATTTTCTTAAAGACAAAATTGTGAGTTGGAATACAAGATAATTATCTGTTGGAGACTTAAAAGGCTAACAGATTATCAGCAAATTATTTTATTGTTTTGTTTTTTAATTTGTTAAACCATTAAACCTTGCATTCAATTATATTGTAAAATTAAAAGTCAGTGCATGGACTACAAGGAAAAATAAATCAAAATCTGTTTTCCTAGATTAAATGAAAAGCAGTAATAATAAGCAAAATGTAATCCCAGCCATTGAGGTATTAATCTCCTTAAGCCAAGTATGACTACATACACAGACACACAGTCTATTTTTGCAGTGATTCAACATTGGTAAAGTAAAATGTCTAAATTGAAGAATTAGCTTTATTTCACTGAGGAAAATGTAAGTTTTTTCAAATTAACATAAAGACACATATATTGAAACATGAAAATTTATGTATATATCTTGGGGATATTCCAATTGGCTGTATTCTTCTGTTTATCATCTTCCAAGCATTTTGATTTTTCTTAAATTGAATTTTCTATAAGGATTCTTACTTCAACTGTTATTCTTAAATTGGTTAACATACTTCAGGATTCTATCAAGTAATGCTTGAGTTTAAATTTAACCAAATATCTAAAAGAGAGCACAGTGAAAAATACATTTTATATAAGACTCAAATATTTCTGTAGAATACGATTGCATTTACTGTCCTGATCAAAATGCATATAAATATGTTTAAAATTATATATCAAATAAATGAATATTTGAAGGAGAAATGTGAAGAAAATTTCCAGGTTTTCCAGAATGAATGTTGAAATGAAAAAAATGATAAAGAGACTTTAGAAGTTACTTCTATACAAGCAGAATAAAAATGTAAGCATTACATGCAGCCCTGTGAACTCAAACCACTTACAATATACAGACTAATAAAGCTATAAGACAGTTCAAATTGAAACACACATTACTGAATATTTCCCTGATAACTTGGAATGAGTACTTGACTCTTTTTTTTTTCAGTAATGAATGAAAGCGTCACATAAAAAATCTGCTTGATAATGTTGACAGCAAATTCTAATCATCTCACTAGACAGAAAGCTTCGTGATTATAGTTTATGTGTGTTTTTCCTTTATATTTCTAGCATCTTTAACAGTGTTTAGAATTAATATTTACATAGAAAATGAATAAAAAAGTATTTTTCAGCATCTATTATATTTCAATATGGTACTAAATTATATGAAGGCTACAGAAATACATGATTTTCTGGGTATCCAAAAACCTCCTGAAAGTTTATTTTAAAATGAAGCAAGTATGTGTGTGTGCATGCACGTATCTGTGTGTAAGTGTGAATTTTTTTGAGCCCATAGTTCAGAACCACAGACTCAAAGATATTTTTCACTTCAAGATATGTAAAGAATTTCATGCCATAAACAGGAAAATGAGTCTCAGGTCTGTAAAACATAAATGTAACCTAATTAAATGGATCAGTGCCTATTATTTCAATGTTTAATGGAGAGGTGGCTCATCTAACAGAACTCAAATATTCTGGTCCAATGGTTTAAGTCAGTTTTCATGTGAAGAAAGGTAGGAGACTGTACACTTGAGTATTATGGGTGCCTTTGACAAGTCCATTCATAGAGGAAGATTGAGAAATCAGATGATTTAACATTTTTCATTTAAACATTTGATTTCTTAACTCTCATTTTTGTAATTTCATGCTCAAAATCTCCATGTAGCTTTTCTCTAGGAAGAAAACATTTGTCATATGTTTTGTAGACCCAGAGCATGCCTGTTATTTGACAGTTATTTCCCATTGTACGTTAATAAATCATCTGGTTACTCCTTGATTTCACCTTATTTTTTCATGAAAAGAAAATGATCTAGCAGGGAGATAGGAATATCCTAAAGTCTTTGAAAATTACATATTTCATTATTAATTTTATACAGCAATTTCATAAACTTAGGTAATATAAGCTTACCCCTGAGAAATAGATTTGATTTCTATGTACTTAGAAGTCAAATTCTGAGCTTGTAATGATGAGAGGCAGCCCCTGGATTATGGCAACTTCACCAGATATTAAATTCTACCCATGAGACTAGATTTTCCCAAGAATACCTGATATTGCCACATAATGTTCGTTTTAAACTAAAACCATGACGCCTGGAACAGCAGCCAAATGACAGAGAAAGAAAGAACTGAAAGATTTTGTAATTAGTAGTATGTACTGTCATTCTTTATTCCCATTGATTGGTAACTTTATTTTTTCAGAAAGCGTTCATCTGCAGTGACATTTGAACCTCATGATCCAAAAATAAAAATAAAAATAAAATAAAATAAAACAAAGAGATCATGGTCTAGGGAGAGCAAATGACTCCAGAGGGAAGTATAAGGTGCTGTCTCTCTCTCTCCCCTAAGCATTACCACTATACAGAATTTCCATAGGTTAGGTTCATCATAGTGAGTTTTTGGAGAATGATTCATGTCCCAAACAATGACAAGCTCAAATCATAACCCTGGTTCTGTGTTTGTGAACTCATTTGGACACAGGATCTTAGAAGACCCTAATAAAATGAGGTCAAACTGAATCAGTGTGGACCTTAATCCAACATGACTGGAGTCCTCCAAGGAGAGGAGATATAGACAAACAGACCACTGAGCACTAGAAGTAGAAGCCACAGGCAGAAACCAAAAGAAACAGATCTCCAAGTGACAAAGGCAGAGATGGGTTGCCAGCAAGCCACCACCAGAACACTACAGACTTGGAGAAAGCATGGCCTAACAATATTTTGATTTTGAACCTCTAACCTCCAAAACTGTGAGACAGTAAGTTCCCATTCTTTAAACCAACCAGCATTTAGTACTTTTTAGAGCAGCCCTTGCAAACTAAGATAAGTGCCCAGGAATATCCATCCTCATGCTTCCACTTCCCCTTGCCTTTTCAAATAGATGATATCTTTGACATACTTATTATGTTATTTTTGAAATGTGTATTATATGATAAATCTTGGAGTCAGAGACACTTGGGTTCCAATGCAGTTTTTGCCAATCTTCACCATGTAAACAGAAATAAGGCTAAAGATCATATTTGTCTTCACTGCATTGCATGAAAAAAATATTTGCTCTACCAGTGAAGAATAACCAAGATGTTTTTGATTCACTGGGAGCTGGTCAGCTTCCTTCTATGATTAACACTATATATTAAACAAGAATATTTTCCTAGATGGAGATGATGCTTAGTGGAAGCACAAGTATGGTTTAGAGCAAACCTCACAGTTTGAGGGGGGAGAAACTTTTTTTAAAATTAATGTATAGATAACAGCTTTTAAAGTTGAAGAAATACTTTTAGTAACTCTTAGAACTTCCATTCCAAAATTAGCATTTTATTTTATTTTATTTTAGGAGGTACTGGGGATTGAACCTGGGACCTTGTACATGGGAAGCAGGTGCTCAACCACTGAGCTACACACACTCCTTAGTATTTTATTTTTACATAATGTAACTTCTAATATCTTTTGCTTAAAATGGAACTTCTGTTTCTATCCTTATACATCAGCCGGTTTTCTAGACATAGGAAATGTTTTTGTTTTTGTGTTGCTTTCAATCCTCTTAAATGAGCAATTTGAAAATGTGTCTCTAGATTCTCCATAGCATCTGATATGTATTTGTGAAATTAAACAGCTCCCTCAAAAACTACAGACTACAGATCCAAAATGAAAGTATAGTTAACAACTTTATATGTTAAATATGGCTTGTGAATACAATTTTTTTCTTTTGTGGAAAATTATACCTTGAAATACAGCCTCAGGGTTTAAATTCAACTCCTGTTTTCCATGAAATGTTTTAGTAGAACATTTTTTCCCCCAAGAGTTGATTTCAAAACATTATTCTCCCAACTCTATATCAGGTCTGTATGACCTACTACTAAGTGGAAGTGGTTTGGGGAAAGTCATCTGGTAAGTTTAAGAGGGTGACATAAACAAAATGGAGGAAAAATTGATGCTGCTTTCAGTGCACAAATTAATCTTACATAATCAGTTGTCCAAGAAAATGATAGATTATTTGACTAAATTTGCAGGCATAAATTAAACCAGCTTTTCTCAAAGACACAGTTTAAGTAGTTTAAACAATAGTTAACGATATAGTTCATTAAAAAATTTCAAGCCATAAGGTGTTAGTCTAAGGAAAAGGTCAAGTGGAATGGAATTAAGATTGTCTGTCTACTTGAATCGGCATTCTATTATCCCCATCTGTTTATAGGAATAAAGATTTTACAAGCTCAGACTTCTGAAAGTGATCAATCCTTAAAAGGCAGAATCATTAAAGGGTTTAAAGATCACAAGACCAAAGCAAGCACAAATATATTTGCCACTACCCAATACCCTGATCTCTAATGGGTGTTCTTCAGAGAAGCAGATCATAGTAACAGATCCACATCTATGCAGCTCTCATTGTTAAATTTCCAACATTGTTTTGGCACACACAGTACTAAGTAATAAAATAAAAATGATAATGATAGTCTCAGAAACTTACTGCACAGATGCCTTAAAATCTCCCAAGCTTTTCTTTATGGTCATAAAAATTTATGTTACCTTTTTAAAGAAGGATATTGCAACTACAACTTCTTGGTTCCTTTAACTTCCTTATTCTTACTACTGGTCCTGATGGTAAATTTCAATATAGAATCATGTAATAGAAATTTTATGAAATGGGTTTTCCCAAGTGATTCAATGGAGGTCCTGTCCCAAAAGAAGTTAAAAGCAAAAAAACAAAACAAAAAACTTCTGGAAAAAATCTCAACAATCATTGCAAAGAAAACCCTCCTCTTGAATTTAACAACTTTATGATATTGAGATTTAAAGACTCCTACATTGATATATTTATTTTGTTTTCCAAATTCTCAACTATGTTTTACTACAGAACCATTATTTTCATGAACATATATTGGCATCCATTTGTACTATGATTAAAGTAATGTTAAACTACAAAGCTCAGTGTCTGGTAGAATAATGCACCAAAGCAAGAGGAAAGGCTGTTCAGGTTTCTTTCTAGCTACCTTCATCTCTCATCCTTTTCTCTCTCCCAAATGAATATATAAAATTTGGTACCCTGAATCTAAGGAAATGAAGTCAATATATAAAGACAAAATATATAGAAATTGAAATGTCACTGATCAAAACTAAATATAAACTAATTTAAATTAATAAAGGCCCTACATCAGAGAGAAATATTTTTAACCTTAAAATGAATGTCCAATGCATGTTTCATCACTACAAGTGATCAATGGATTATTAAAATTTTACTACCTCATTATATTTTATGTACAGTAACAATAGAATGCACTAAGGAAGTTATCTATGATATAAAGGTTAATTCTGCTATTTGGACTATTTGCCAAGACTCTACTTCTGATTTTATGTTCAAGGAAAGAGCAGATGAGAGGCATTGCATTTAATTATTTCCAGGCTATTGTGCTCTGAAGGGAAAATAAAATGCATTAGCTTTGTAATATCTCACAAGGACAAGGTAAGACAAGAAACACCAGTTTTTATGTGCATATTTCATTATTTCTGGAATTTGAAATATTCTTTTTGAAACTTGTACAAAGAAAGCAGTGGAAAATACATTGATTAAAGGGCACTGTCAAGCATTTGATGACTTAAACCATTACAGCCTAGAGATTAAATATTGCTCCTAAAATCAGCCTGGTGAAGCTTTAGTTTTTATTTGAGTGTAAAAAGATAGATTTAAATTATAACAATGACCCAGGATGAATCAAAAATATTTCCAGATCCTACTTAGTAAAAAGAGTACATAGGACTACTCACTAATTTTTATAGATCTTTTACATCTTAAGAAACTATGAAGGGACTATCAAAATAGCACTTGAGGATATCACCAAAGTAGAATTTGGTAAGCAACAAGAACATGTCATAAATATTTCCCCTAGGACTTATTAAAGATCAAATCAGCCTTGTCTAAGCTATATTCACATTATTCTATGTTGTATAAAAATAGATTTCATCTAAAGATTTGTTTCAAGTGATGACTACCAAAGGTCAAACAATATCTCTATGAAAGTGCTGACTAGTGACTGGATTTTCAGCATTTCTGTCAAAGGCGTGAGTTAAAAATTGAAATGAAATATACTTGGTAGACATTTCTGACTGCTGTATATGAAATTAATAACTTCTAGAGAAAATACCAGAGTCATGTGATTAATGTGAAACTTAATTTTTTCCTAAGGTAAAAAAATCACTTGTTAATGAAGTAAGTTAATAAATTCTACTCATTTTACAGATCCCCCCCCAGTATAAAGTAATGTTAATGCCTTTGTTATGATTCTATAGATAAATGGTGTTAATAAGCTACAGAGATAATCATTCCATAATAGTTTAGTTCCCTATAATCAATATTAAGAAGTATCACAAACATAAGCACAGTAGAAAAAGTTTATGATTTCAAAGAAAATATCTATTGGAAACATTTTAATTAATTCCATTATAAACTTCCAATGAGGGACAAAGGAAAGCAAGATGACCTTCTGTGGCACCTTTATTATGTGTGAACTCTTTGGAGAATAAATCAATCAGAAGGGTAGTTTAATATATAAATTCAGTTTGTATTTTCATCAGTCTTCGAGACATTATACATGGTTGATAATTTTCCACTTTAATTACCTAGTTCTGTAGGAAATCTTATTCAAAGGGCAATGTCTATACAATATATTAGTAATATATCAGTATCAATGGTATTTTCTTATTCAAATTATTAAACATATGTAAATAGTTAAAAGCCTCTTTATTTCACAGCTTTGACTTAAGGAATCCAGATATTATGAAAAGGTTAAATCTATGCCTTAAAATACTGGCTTTTTGCCCACTTAAAGAATATAATTTGTTATTTTCATAATATCGTTTTATAGATGGAGTACAACTTGGTAAGGATAATTTCATCAATTAGTCATTTTTTTCCTTTTACCCTTCTTGGACAATAACTGCCTCATTTTCTTTTGCAATACTCTGATAACTTTTGTGACTTGTAAAAAACAATTGCAACTGAATAATGCCAGAATTAATCTTGTATAAGACCATGAACAGAGATAAAATATTAAGAGGAAATCTATGGAATAATTTTAGAAAATATGAAAAAATAATAATCAATTATATACCTGATTTTATTTACAGACCTATCTCATGCAAGTGCTCCAATAGATGTATTAAGTAGTGCTGGTTTGCTGTGTTTCTTTCAATAGTCATCATTCATTCATCTACTTATATAAATTTCAAACCCAAACAGGACATTAAAGAGGGATGATGGATTAAAAACTAGGCATTGACATTTTCTTATTTTGAAATTGAGATCTTTTCTTATATACTTCCAATGTAAATCTTCCAACATGATGTTTCCAGAGAAATAAGGTTGATGTAATGTTCAAAATTTTCCAGATCATTTCAAATTCTATCTGTTCTTTCTACACCCCTTTAGCAATTGAAGAATTGTTAAACAATTAGAACCAGAAATTTCAATGTCTATATGCTCATAATTAATAACAATTAAAAGATTCAGAGATATTCTTTACATTCTTGTACAATTATAGCTACATCACATTCATTACTCATTTTAGTTAATATATTTAGATTATTTTAGAAATTATTGAACTCCTTCTCTTAATATTGATTTTTGAACCAAGTTGCTCATATTCTAACCTCCATATTTCCTCTGGAGAATGATTTTGTGTAATAGCTAAGAAACATTTACCTAATTAAATATCACAAAATATTCTCCTATGTTTTCTTCTGGATGAAGATGAAAAGCAAAAGAATAAGAACTTGTTAAGACTGCCAATTTTAAAAGGAATTCTAAAATGGGAGAATAAAGTTTAAAATAGAAACAATCTATTAGAAGAAATAAAACTTTAGCTAGAATAGTATGCCCTATGTTTAGGACTGAACCAGCCTATCATGCACCAAAACAAACTAGTAAATATTCTTTCATTTAGATATTTGTTAATAAAAACAATTAACTAACAGCTTTATGGAGGTGTGATTTATACACAATAATAATACAAGTTTACAGTATGTAATTTGATAAATTTTGAATAGATATATATATACACACACATGAAACCATCAACATAATCAAGATGATGATCATATTCATCACTCCCAGAATATCTTTCTTGTTCTTTGAAGTTGCTCCCTTTTTCCAACTTCCCCTCTGGGCAATGGCTGATATGCTTTCTTTTACTGTACATTGATTTTTGAGTTTCTCAGAATTTTATGTAAATGGAATCATGCAGAATGCAATCTTTTTTTTTTCTGACTTCTTTAACTCAGCTTAATTATCTCAATATTCACCCAAATAGTTGTGTGCATCCATAGTTCATTCCATTACATTACTGAAAGTTTTACTACTTATGGTAACATTCTCCTCTTGATGGACATTTGTGTTGTTTCCAGTTTTGGGCCCTATCATTATATGCTTTTATGTCTCTTGGATAAATTCCTAGGAGTAAAATGTCTCCATCATATGGTAAGTTGATGTCTTGCTGTTTAAAGAAACTGACAAGTTGTTTTCCAAAGTAGATGTACCATTTTATACCTCCTCATTCTTACCAAGACTTGTTAATACCAGCCTTCATTTTTGGACATTCAAAGAACTGTGTAGTGCCACCTCAAAGTTGTATTCCCCATGTCTCTAATGATAAATGATGTTGTGCATCTTTAGATATGCTTATTTGACACCCTTTCATATTCTTTGGTAAAATTTATGAAATATTTTGATTATTTTGCCCATTTTTTTCATAATTGGGTCATTGTTTTTTCATTATTGTCTTGAGAGTTGTTTATAAATTATAGGTACAAGTCTCTTGTCATATTCTTGTGCCCAATTTCAGATCCCCAGATGCACGGATGAGACCACATGGACAATGCAATAGCAAAAGGGAGTTTTATTACTAACTCGAGTTAGGGTCCAGGCCTCCCGATCATGGGCAATGCCATGGACCCCAACCCAAGGCAGTTACAGGATTTATAAGCATCATCAGGGGTATGGGGAAGTGCCCATGAGGTCACATCTGATAAGAGAAGCCCCGAGTGGGGGGCACACCCGGTTTACCCGGAAAGTCTAGCTGCCTCAGGGCAGGGTGGAAGGTAGCAGAGTTATCAGGAGTCTTACATTCCTGAGGGAGAAGGCTCTAGGGGTTAACTAAAATCTAACATAACCCACTTTTTTGACAGGTAACTCTTAAGGATTCTTTCTTAAGGACTTGAATTAGTTTGTGGGATAGTTTGGTATTGGTGGTGAAGGACCACAAGCTGGACGTGGTTTGCAAATTGCAGATCCCCATGCTAGCTTTAAAAAACTTATCTAACTGTGGGGGAGTCCAGGCAGTGGCTAATCTTTCACAGCCCCAATACGCACAATAATATTGACCAGGATGGTTACAATAGGACTTTTCTGGGTGGGAGGCTGGGCAGAGATAATACGCTAATTGATTTAAGCAGGGCTCCAATAGGGACTAGGTCACACAGATAAGCGTTCAAAGTGGGGGCCCCCCGCAGTCATTTGGGTTTGTCTCAGCTGAGGTGAACCTTCAACGGTTTGTGTGGGTGCTGGCACACTTTCCACCTCTCGGCCTCACGTTGTT
>PVKH010010654.1:0-18161 GCA_004027955.1 Chaetophractus vellerosus | reverse complement strand
ACAACATCTCAGAGCCCCAGGCTTCCAAACAACACCAGTCAGGTTTCCTTGTCTCTGGTGATTCCAGAGTTTGAAGGAGGTAGGGATAGGGAAGGGTGAAGGAACAAGATACCCTTTCCCAAGATGTTGATTGAATTCTGGTCATACTTGCAGGAAAAGACCCCCTTCTACCTTTGAGCTCCTCCCCTCTCCTCAGTGTTCTTGGGATCACCAAGCCCATGACACAGCATTTGGGTTGACAGCTCAGAGCTTCGTCAGTGCTTCTCCCCTCCAGTCACAAAACAAACCAAGAAAACTGTAGAGAGACGTACTATTATGCCACAAGGATATGAGTGTTTTGTGTTTTTCTTTCTTTTCTCTGAAGGAACTCTAGACATTTCTAAGTTCCATTGCTAGGGGTCCCTTCAAAATATGTAATTAATATTTTTCTGGTGAGTTGATCTGACAACTTACCCAAATTTTTTCCACTAAGTCCCCAAGAATAGAAACCGATGGCCACTACCTGAATTTCTCCATATTCGTAGAAAGCCTCCTAATATGCTCTTGGATTAACGGTGAGTTTTATTTACATTTCTTATCTCCACTACTGTACTAGTCGCTCTTCTTTCCAAGACGCTCCCTGCCCAACAACACCACCTTGTATCTAAATAAGGACTTTGTATCATGCTTACATTCTCATTCTATCCTTTTAAAAACACAACTTTATTTCAAATTCAAAAAATAAAATAAAATAACAGAAAAAGACAGCTCAACAAGTTATAAAAGCCTTACTCTTAAAAAATGTTGACCAGGCACTTTCATTTCATCTCATTCCAGCTACTAATTCAGTTGTTCCTCTACTGTTCAGAAAGATAGACGGATGAACACAGATTAGTTAAATGACATAGTCAAGGTCTCTATATTAATGGAAAAAAAATGAAGAGAAAAAAATGCTTAATCTTATTCATATCTCACAAAACCAGATCCTATATATATATATTTTGACCTTTAGCCTAATCCTTTTAAGGATACTTGAACATGAACAGTGCATATGTGAAGCCATTTAAAGAGAAAGAGATTAAGATCCTCAAAAAATGAACAGACATATGCAAATCAAAGCTTGCCCAAACTGATAGCAAAACTAGAATTAAAATCTCAGGCATCCCAAGCTCAGCTGCTTTTGTCATCCACTGGCTGAGGGAGTCATGCAGTAAGCTGGGTCACGCACCACAGCAGCATTTGGAAGAGGAGACATCTGTCAGGGAGCCAACTCCTGAAGAAAAACCCTTGAAGGCAACCACAAAAGGTATGCCCATGCTGCCCCCTGGTGGCGGTGTAGACCCCTGCTCTCCTTGCCTTCAGTGCCCCTCCTGCCTGCTCCCGGATCCTTGTTTTTCCTGTCTCCTAGGGGCTAGGACCCTTTGTCGTCTTCCTACGCCTCCAGACTTGGATTCTAAGCAGAATGGCAAAGATGGTGTCTCTTTTTCTCTCCAACATACCAACATGTCCCTACACAAAATGGCCACCCATAAGACACAGCATAATTTAGGACACTGTTCTTATTTCAAAACTAGTAGACCCCAGAGTGGAAATGTTTTTTGTTTCTTTTGTTTGTTTGTTTGTTTTGCGGGGGGAGGGGGGAAGCACAAAAGTTTAAACAGATTCTTTAAGGGGTCAGTTGATGCTAAAACGTTTAATCATAAACACAAATGCAGATGTGGGTACTAAGAGCCTTGGAAGAATTCCAATAGTAAATATCATCAGAATGATACAGAATATGTGCAGGGGGCAGTACATTTTCACACTACACCATCTTGTGTGAAAACAAAAATGTCTGTATTTTCCTATTACTGGTCCTAATTTCCCTACCAAGCACTATGTTGCCTTATAGCAGAGAAGCTAGTCCAGTAGTAATTTCCTGATAAACTCGGTGGCTTCAGGACTGTCACCGTTACCGACTTAAACCTCCCTCCCCGGGGTAGGGCGTTATTTCTAGGTTCTGCGCCAGGGCGAGGTACAGAAGGCTCTCCTCGGATTTCCAGCATTGACTCCGGTTAAGTTTACGATCAGTTCATGGTCTGTGGTGGTCACCGTCCGTTCCACATTCGTGATAATGACTCTTACATCCATAATGCCACTTGCCTCTCGCTGTACATTCAATGCCAGCATTTTAGGTGGAAACATTTCACTGATGTAACACAGGGGCCAGGTGGGGAGCAGTCCCCTCTACTCTGAGAGATAGAAACAGGGCCAAGAGACCCTCACCCTGTTTAACTATATTCCTTTCCTCACCCAACTCCTCTTCCTCCCCAGGAGGGGGGTGGTGAGGGTGGTGTTTTTATCAGGACTGGAGAATGGAGGGGGAAATTCTTATAATAAGAATAGCAACCTCAAGTTAGGTGGCAAATATGAGCTCATCATAATGAGGAAGGGAAAGAAATTTTAGGGCAAAGAAATCAACTTACATTTTGTCACATCATCTTCTGCACATGTTTATATTGTTACATTGAAATGAAAACACAAAATTAAATTTAAAATTATTCTGGACTATCCTAAAATCCTTGCCAATATATCTACAGACTCCAGGAGTCCTTAAGGGGAATTTAAATGAAAATCTGACCCAAACAAAATTATGAAAAAGAAAAGTATGTGCCTATAATCTCTATTATTGCACTCTCTGTGCCCGAGCATTGAATTAAGAAGTTTGTTAAATATCTTTGGTAACTGAGAGTAATTAGAGTCTTCATTACCCAAGAAAGGGAGATAAAGAACCAAAGTAAAAAGTGCAATAAACCAGGGCACAAGGGACTTTGGCCTGGTACTGACCCAGGAGAAGGTAAGTCCCTTCTCTGGGTCTCGGTTTTCTCATCAGTAAAATGCAGAAGGGAAATTTGATATTCAGCCTTGCTTCCGACTCTACAGCCCTATGAGTGCAGTGTTCTGATGGGAACTTGGCACTAGGTGGGAAATCCTTGACGTGTGGTGAGGCAGAAGGAGGGGAGATGACAGACTGCAAGCCTGAGGTGCATCTGGAACTGCAGGGCAATGGGAGGAGCTCGCTGGAGATGAGAAATGAGGGCGCAGGCTGAGGGGTCTGGCTTTCTGTGGAAGTGGGAGTGCCAATTTCACCATTTTGTCTGCTGGTCTAAAGAACTCAATCAAAGTCCACATGTCCACTGAGTTTCACTTTTGAGGTGACTGCAGCTGGTTGGAGGTGAACTTGCTATTGTGATTGGAATCGCATTTCCAGAGAAGGATTCAGGGACTTGGCTCTCCCTTGAGCTTGGGCTAGGCAGCAAAAACCCTCCCTTCACCCAGAGCCCCGGGGAGAACTGTGAGCTGTCTCCACCCTCTCTGGCTGTTCAATAGTCCTTGCTGCAGTCAGCACACCCCAGGACTCTGACCTGTCATTGGACACCTGCCCTGTGGGTGAAAGAGGCCATGTGAGGAGAAGGAGCAGCAGTCCCCTGGTTGTACCCTGAAGCAGAGAGGGTGAGTAGTCTGGAGGGTCCCTGGTGAAGGGCGTCTCTGAGAAGTGGGGAAACCAATGAAGATGAGGAAGGAGGGCAAACACAGCTTCCTGATGCTTGTTACAATGCCTCCCATTTATATGGCACTTTATATTTTCCAAAATGCTGCCACATTTTTTAAAATTTCTATTTCTGTGACACAGGCTGGGTGAGGAAGGGCTCTAGATTAAAAATCAGAAAACCAGGATCAAGTTATTCATTTGTCGTGTATGATCTTGGGGTTGGGTCTCTGAGCCTTGATTTCCTTGTCCATCACCGGGTGGTGACACATCTAGAAAAACTGTTTCTGGGGACAATTGTCATCATCAGAGAGGTGAGAAAGTAGAGGTTCAAGGAAAGTAAAGTGAGATGCCCAAGGTCACAAAAATGGGAACTAAGTCACCTTGTCTCCCAGAAATCTTATTTTATTTTGCTTTTACTCTAGTAAAATGTGTTATTTTAAAACATGCTAAACGATAGCTGATTTTTTCAGGTTGCATAGATATATAACTTCATACTTCATAAACTGAATTAATTTATTCTCACCAGTTAATTAACATTTTTAAACAAATCAAATGCTACTTCACATTTTAGGTTTTGACATTTGGCGCTTTTAACTAATGACCTATGACATATAGTAGTTTGCAATTTTCCTTAACATGGTTTTAATAATGCATGCATAGACCTAGGAATTCAAAATTTGTCATTTACCTATGCCTAAAATCAACTGAGTTATTGTTGTATCTTAATACATGTACTTTATTCAGAAAATTAAATGTGTGTTTTTGAGAATTTGAAGATTCACATACATATAGCTCATATTCCTTGTCAATATCAAAGCTTACCATATTTAATATTATCCATGACAGTTGCAGAAGATTCTTGGTCTTGCATTCAAATGGTAAAATAAAGAGGTCAAGAGCTTACAATTAAAATGCTTTGACTTATCTAATTTTTTTTAAATTTCATAATGATATATAAGAAATATTTCCACTAGAACTAAGGGTTTTAGCTTCTATTTGAAAAAACATAAGGTTCAATTTAGGTTACCTATTTACAAAAAAAAGTGTACCAACGATTTTTCAGCATGCTGTCAGCAGACAGTCTATGGCAGCAGCAGTCTATAGTGTCCTTGACACTAAGGACACTTTGGGCAGGATCATTCTTTGCTGAGGGGGTTGAGGTGGGACTTTCCCGTGCCCTGTAGGATGTTTGTTTAGCAGCACTAGACATCAATAGCAACCCTGAGTGTGATAACGAGAAATATCTCCAGACATTGCCAAATGTTCCCCAGGAGCACTGAGAACCAGAGTCCCCTGCAGTCACACTCTCACAAATCTCTCTCTGAGAACTAAAAAAGGTTCAGATGCATTTTAACAACATTCTTCAAAAAGCTTCATTGATACGGGCAATTTTTTCTAGAATGCATTTGTAGCTTTTTTTTTTTTTCCTTTCTGCTTTAGCATGAAAGAGCCAAAGGAACACAAACCCATAAGCTGGTTTGTAGCAAATGTGGGTTCTTTTTAGTTCATGCAACCCAAGGAGGTGCTTGGCAGGGCCATTGCGCAGCTTTCTTTGCCTTACTTTGTGGAACAGAACGTTTCTGCCTTTCACAGTAGGAGTCAAGGACGCAGCGGCATAGCCTTCAGCCCAAGGGAAAGGGACCCAGACCTTACAAGTGGCAAACTACTAACAGTCCACATTATCTTCCAACTCTCAGTTCCCATATTTTCATATGTGTATTTAACTTGTCTTTTAGATCTAGGCATTGTGATTGGGCTCATGTCAGTTTCCTTGGAGATACTTTAAATGAAAGCATGTATCTTGCCCAGCAAGACGGCAGAGACCCAACTTGGGTCACACCTCACTGATGTAGTAAAATCAAAAGCCCTAAATCGATCTAATTGAAAGTGATCTAATCAAAGGGTCCCTTAATTGAATCTAATGCAACCAAAGGGCCCCACACCCACAGGAATGGGTAAGTTCAAGAACGTAATCTTTTCCAGGATACACAAAATTTCAAACCGCCACAAAATACAACAGATTAGGTAGAGGATCAACAACCACAGAGAAATGTAGCCAAGCCCACTTTATTGCATGATGGGGAGGGGTTGCTGTTGATGTCCTTGTTAATATTGCATAAGCAGTGGAAAGCAAGGAGGATGCTTGGTGTTTTAAGCCTCATTTAGGCCCGGTCCTGTTTTCCCTTGTGCTTGCTCCAGGAAGGATGGTATATTTTCCAGGGCACGACCTGTCTGGTACAGTTGCTTCCCTCTTCTTCATCCTGCTGACCATGAAGCTGCCAGGTAGGCTTTCCTCTCCCCTTCATTGTGCTCTGATGCCCCAGTGATCCGGTGTGGAGGCAGAATTCTAAACCTAAACCGGATAGTACAACATTGAAGAGTGTGGGCTCAGGGGCCAAGTGCTTGTGTTCCTAAAAGGGCACCTCCACTTCCAGCTGTATTACCTTCGGATAAGTATTTGAACATCTTCTGCCTTAGTTCCCTTATTTTTATGAGTAGGAATAATAACAGTACCTGCGTCTCATAGGCTAGAGCAAGATTTGGGATTAAACGAGATCATTCACAAAAGCACTTGAATCAGTGCCTGGATCATAGGACGTTTTTAGCCATTCTCCTGCTTCTGTGTAGTCAGCACTTTGGGGACAAGAAAAACAGCTGCTTCTCACTGTAAATTCAGCAATGTAAAAATACTTGGAAATAATAGGCAAGAGGGGGGCTTCAAGCGATGTACTTGGAAATCTCAGTAGCTGAATTTTGTCTGCCAAAACATTGTAATTGAAAAAGGATTTTGAAAATTCAATGTCAGAAGAAAATAGAGTCTCAAGGGAAAGGCAGCATGGCCAAATGGGAAAAAGAGTGGACAGGGAATCAGGAGGCACAGGCTCCAGGCTCAATGCTGCCACAAACTATGGGATACCATGAGGTTATCTTGCACTCACGGTACTTCAAATTCTTAGCCCATAAATGAAGATAATACTTCAGTTCTAGGTTAATATTTAGGCTCCATCGGCAAACAGTTCGATCTCCACTTAAGTTCTATGCCGACCTTTTGGGTAGCATCTCTTTGATATTGATAGCAAGTAAGCAAGGTGAGGCTTTTTTCTTAGGAGGACTGAATTTTACAGAGAAAAGTGCAAATGACTGTGGAGCATTTTAGCATAAGAAAGAACATAATATACATAGCATATGAAATTATTAAGCAAAATAGCATATAAATTATTGAGCATCTCTTGACTTTGCAGATACGAATAATAAAGAGGCTAATACACTTAAAATTTTATTGGAAGGCTCAAAATCTCTAGACAAACCACTGCCCTTAATCCTCCACAAAATATCCATGGAAGAAATGGATTGTATATAGCTCCCAGTAACTACAGTCTTGCCCTTTCCAGGAATGATATAAGACCAGTTCCTTGCCCAAGACAAGAGCAATCCTAAAAAGGTGAAAAACCTAATAAATGGACTTTTTTTTAACCTAGATTTTAGGGAAAGTGACTATGATATCAATAACTAACAATAATAAAGTTCCCAATTTTTAAAAAATCAATCTACAAATAACCTTATCTGAGAATAACAAAAACCGGGGCTGGTGCTTTTAGTATCTTAAAGAGGAAGAAATTGAGGTTCCAAGTCTCAAAGGCTCATAAATTTGCCCCCGGATCATACAGCTGGTGACAAATCTAGCATTCCTGCTGAAATTTTGAACTGCATGCTATTTCTAGTACACAAAATTGTTTTGTAAAAACCAAGTGCGCAAATCATTATGCTGGATATCTATTTTTTAAAATTGAAAACAAAACCCTCACTTCTCCGGGTGCCTCCATTTTTGATAGGTTGGACATCCCAGAGCAAGCACGTTAAGCCTCCAACTGGCCTTTTCTGGTTCCTCTTTTTCACTGTTTTGTAGATGGCTTTAAAGCAATAGGTCCTGCCTATCCTATCCTGGCCAGAGTTGGGGAAGATGCCCTACTAACCTGTCAGCTGCTCCCCAAGAAGAGTGCACGGCACATGGAGGTGACGTTGTACTGCTCAGAGCCCAGCACACCTGTGCTCGCACACCGAGATGGAGATAAGGTGGCTGAGATGCAGATGGAGGAGTACAGAGGCCGTGTAGAATGGATAGAGGACTACCTTGCCAAGGGAAGAGTGACTTTGAAGATACACAACATCCAACTGTCCGACAATGGGAAATACTGGTGCCGTTACCAGGAGGAGAACTATTGTGGAGAAACAAGCTTGCAGCTCAAAGTAGCAGGTGAATTTCTGGGAAAAGAGATTAGGGCCTGGGAGGGAGAAGTATATTAATTTGTGGTAAGCTTATTGCTGGTAGAAGAATTCCCTTTTAACCATCAAGGCAATTCCTAAGGCTCAGTCTTCTAACCAGATTCATTTGAAGGCAAGTGGTTCTGGAGTCTTCAATGCAAACTCACTTATAAAATATTTTGCCAGATTTAGCCTACGTGGCATTTACTAATTTTAAGGATTATTTGAAATGCACGACAGGTCATCCTTAGCAATTTTGCTGAAGCATGAAATTTGTGTCACAAAGGCTGGTGGACAAGAGCAAGTCGATAGCTGAGTGAGCCTGGTTTACTGCCCAACATCTGTATCTCAATGCAGTTTGTTGTTTTCTACTCAACTTCATACATGCAATAGCTGAGATGTTAGAGAATCTTATTTCTTTGTACAATGCCTCTAGTTAGAAAGCTGGTGACAGGACTGAAGAGGTTGAGAACGTTGTGCTTTTGTGGAAATTGTCATATAGTAAAACAGTGTCCAATTAATTGGGGATTCACAGATGTTTTTGGACATAATCAGTGTGAATGGCAAGGTGTGCAGAATAGCTATGTATTAGCCAAGCAGGAGGGAGTGAGGACAAAGGACATAACTAAAGAAGGAATCTATCTCATGGACAAGATAGTATCTGAAAGTTTCCCTGACAGGAATAACTCTTCCGCGTGCTAAAGAGAAAATCAGGCAAAACCACCAGAGAAATAGTTCTCTGAAGATGTTAACATTTCTGACAGATGTTGCTTCCTTCTTTACTCCCATTATAACTGTTTCCTCTAATGTCTTTCCTTAACACCCATGACTATAATTACCTTTATTATGTTCAAGGTGATTTAAGATGGATGAAATAACCTTTGTGTTTCACTAGCAGGGACATCTGAAAATAAGCCATGGATTTACTAAGGCTCTAGGTGAAGGGATTGAATCTCTTTCCCCAAGTTGGTGATAGCAACAGAATTCCCCTCTATGGAAATACCATTAGTTCTCTTTGTTTGGGTTTGGGAATTGCAGTGTTGAATGGAGAAGGAATTGTGTTTATATGATTTTTTCTAAATTTGGATTTCTCAAGAATATTTTTTTCAGTGAGTGGAATATTTGGATACCAGAGCTTCCCATTTCAATACCCTAGTTTGATACTTGTTGCGCCAAATCACAATTACCAACAAAAGGAATTGGAAGTATAGGAATGGAGGTGATTTCTGACATGTTTAAATAGGAGTCAAGAAATCATGTAAAATATCACACAAAGTGACTGACATAGATAATGTGAAGATGAAAAAGGCTGAGTTCATGACATGGAGGAGTTCATGAACAAATTACAAAACATAATTGACAGCACCAATAGAAACATATGTAAAATGTCATTTATGTCCACCCTCTCGTTCTCTGGTCTGGATCTGAAGAAAAATAGTGATCAATTTTAGGCCAAAATTGAAAGAACCAGACTGGGGAGAAAGTAAAGTGGATTTAAACTCAAATTTGAATAAGAAGACGACTTTGGACCACCTTCTGCTCCCAGGCCCTTGAATACTTACCTCTCCCTGTAACCAGTGTCACTGAGATCTTAGTCTCTAGGATAGGTGCCTCCATGTGCTCCAGGTCTCAGGGCTGTGTTTTCCCTCCACAGCTCTGGGATCTGCCCCTGACATCCACATGGAGGGACATGTGGAGAGTGGAGTCCAGCTCGAGTGCACTGCAAAAGGCTGGTACCCAGAGCCCCAGGTTTACTGGGAAGATATCAAGGGAGAGAAGTTGCTGTCTGTCTCTGAGCATCACATCCAAGATGAAGATGGCCTATTCATGGAAACCACTCTTCTTCTCAGAGATGCTGCTGTAGAGACTGTGTCCTGCTTTATCCATAATGCTGATCTCCATGAAGAGAAGGGATTAGAAATCTCCATCCCAGGTTAGTGCTTCATCTCTAGCAGCAGAGTGCTAAACTTAACAGGAAATGTTCCAAGGACTGTCCCATAACACACAAGAATTTTTATCAAGGAAAAAATGCAATGTTTAGTGTTATGTATTAAAAGCTATAAAGTATTTGCAACTGGGAATATATAGACTAAATTTTGGTTGAATAGCTCTTAATGTTATTTCAGTTATTTTCAAGATCTACCTTTTTATCTTTGTGTATTGATTTTCTTAGCTCACAAGTATGCATCTCGTTGTAAAGAAAACTATATTCTTTCAAATGATATGTTTTCCTATATTGTGTTGTGATGATTACTTCTAGGAATTGATCATATGGAAATAATCAGAGATGGAAACAAGAATTTATATAATAGAATCTTAATTACAGCCTTGTTTATAAATAACAACAAAACAACAACTAAAAAAAACCAAGAGTTGAGTGTTAAATGTCTTATGTACTATAAATTATAGCATTGTTGAAAATGATATTTTCAAATAATTTTAGTGCTTAAAAGAATTCTCATGATGTATTATTCAATGATAAAGATTATATCTATCTATATCTATCTATCATTCTAGGATTTAAATAACTTAAAACTGCACTAAGACTTTTGGGACATCTTATGTACCTGGTATAAATATATAATTATTATATAAATGGATGTAGGGAAAATTAAAAGGAAATATATCTATGTTTCAACTATTAGTTGAAATTATAGATGATGATTATCTTTGTCCATATATTTTATGCTTTCCATGTTTTTATAAAATGGACATGTGTTATTTTATAACTGATACTTGAATATCCATATGTTAAATATGAGTAGAAACAAACAGAATCATGGGGTGGTAGAACTGAGAGCATTTTTGTTGTGCAGAGAAAAGGGAAAACAGCTGTGACAACCAGGTGACCTGTGGGAACTAATAATTTTTGCATTTCATTTTTTTAATGAATTGAGCTTTCCAATCAAATGGGGGGCACTTTTATTTTTTTGAAATGATTTTTCTCTTTTTCTGAGGCCACGTCCCTTCACACGTTATTCTCTTTCTTTTTCCAGAGAAACTCCAGACCAAGCTGGGTGAGTAGGACAGACTGGCACACACTAGCCCATGTGGGTCTCTGCTCTCCCAGGTGAAAGACGGTGCTCCAAGAACAGAGCATGCAGGGCCTGCAAGTGCCTCAGGACCCAGGGAAACTGAGGCATGATTTCACCAAGTCTTACATTCAGCTAGTACCAGAGAGGGCCGGCAGGGGGCCGAGCCCCACAACCTCCTTCAGGGATTCATTCTTCAGCGGCATCACCTGCTACTTTGGGGTTTCACGGAGATTCCAAGAGGCTCAGATGGATGCCTATAAGGGGTGCAGACATCATTTCTTTTCAATGTAGTGGGAGGAAAAGGAGCTGCCTTGGGGTGCGTGGGGGATCTCCGAGCTCTGGATGAGCTTTTAAAGCACTTCTGGTCTGAGCAGGAGCAGCAGCATCATGAGAGCTAAAGTCAACACCTCCCCTCCACTCTTTAATCCGGCTATTGGTTCTTCCAGCTCTTGGTTCTGCACCTGTTCCTCACTCCAGCAGCCCCTTCCCTATAACTATTGGGGGGAGGGGAGCTGTTACTTTCCTAGATGCAGGCTGGGACCCTGTAACTGGGGTATTTCCCTGTTTTTTGTGTGTTTCTTTTATCTTACATTTGGGCTGCAGATATTACTGTATTGTACCTAAGTTAAATCTAAAACACACCCAGCTGATGTTTGAACCCTTTTTGGTTTCTCCTTTAACTCCTTATCTTTCCCCTCCTTTCTATGACCTTTGCTCCCAGGCCATAGCAATCAGCCTGCCCTCTGCCCAGATGTGCAGTAACCTGCATCATTCATTCTCCCCTTGCAGCAATGCTCTCTTCTCCATCAAGTCACCTGTTAAAGGAAGGTGTGTGTGTGCACAGCGTGAGCTTTAGGTGAGCTTAAGCACCCCTTTCAAATCATGTAGGAGTTGAGGAAAATCGCAGTGACAAACACTCCCCATTTTTTGCCAGAGACCAGTGTGAAACCTTCGACTCTATCTATTAAGATAAATGGAAGGGCTACAGGAAGATCAAAGGTAGCTCCACAATCTTAGGAGATCTGCACACTGCTGAGCCTTACCTTTGTGATGGGATTCCTGACTACCTGGAGCTGTCTGTGCACCTGACAGAAACCCTAACTGGCAGAGCTCGCTGACTAAGGATCAGAAAGCCGAGCCGGTTTTGGGGGCAGGTTGACACACGTCTCCATCCCTGAGGACGACTTTAGGTGAAGAGTCACTCCTCTGAGTTCTCCAGCCAACTCCACATACCCACTGGAGACCTGGCACACAAAGTACAATCCCAAGTCGTGTCGTTTCAAGTAGCAGGATACGTCCCTGACCTTCTAGGGACCACAATAAAAAAGACAAAAAAAAAAAAGACGGAGCTTCCCTTTGCTCCCTGTCAGGTGGGGGGAGGAGGGCTGTGACCTCAGAAGCTTTGAGGACATGTTGTGGTGAGTGAGAGACCAGAAGTTTCCCAGTTGCCTCTGTATTACCCTTATGAGTTAGAGGCTCAGAGACAAGGACCCACCTCAAGGGCCACAGGCAAACCAAACTCTCGATACAAGCCCTGAGACTGAAATCCCAGTTCCTACTCTGACAAATAATAATGGTTTAGAAAAATAATGATTAGCTTTTTGAAATATTAATTATATGCCAGACACGATGTTGAGTGCTTTACAGGAATTATTTCACTTTATTCTTAGAATAATTATAAAAGGCAAGTAATAGACATCCTCATTTACGCTTGGGAAACATTCATAGAGACATTGGTGGTTTGCCAAAAATCACTATCAAGTTGTGATGTTTACCTTCTAACCTGTGTCTGACTTCAGAGTACAAGTTCGTAATCACTTAGGTGTGATTTTGGCAACTTGTTGATCTCTGTTTTTCTCATCTTTAAAATGAGTGAGTTGAATTTAATCTCTAAAGTAACTCCAGCTTTTAAGAGTCTAGAGCTAATATAACTCGGCATATTCGAAAGAAGTAAATAGCCCACTTAACTGAATATGCTGATTGAAAAAGGAGTATATGAGAGAGCAGATGTGGCTCAAGTGGTTGAGCGCCTGCTTCCCACATACAAGGTTCTGGGTTCAATCCTGGAGCCGATACCTAAAAAAAAAAAGTATGTGTTATGCTGACTAGCCTATCAGGTTTCAGAGAATTATTATATAATTCTTTGTGCTTCACCTTTCTGAAGGGATTTAAGTTTTTCGTGGATATTCAGATGGCATTTCGGGAATATCCATTCACTACTCAAAAACAAAACAAAATTAAATTAAAAATGTGAGCACAAATTGTGTGGAAGGCTGTGTATTCTGTATAAAACTATATAGAAAAAAAACAAAAGATGTTTGTTGTGCAGATCTGCTCTCAAGAAACTCATCTTCCAGTAGAGAATCAATTATTAACAAATAAAACTGTGGGGTTTTTTATTTTTACACTTTTTATTTGAGATGTTGTGAGTTTACCAAACAATCATGCGTACCATACAGGATTCCCATACATTGCCCCAACACCAACACCTTACATTGTTGTGACACATTTGTTACAATTGATGAAAGAACATTGTCGAAGTATTACTGCTGTCTATAAGGATTGCATGATTTATCTAGAACTTTACACTAGTTTTAACTTGGATTCTGGAAAAACAGGAGTTTCATATATCTATAATGCACCTAATTAATAAAATCACCATACTTATATTTTGCTTTCTTAAGTCCATATTAAAAGCAATTTTAATTTACCCGATTACCTATATCTGGCAAGGTAAGCCAGTTTGAGATTTGATATGTATCACAGGTCAGGGACCGGAGAGAAAATCCTCATAAAGGTAATGTAGATGAGGAAACAGTCTGTTTTATTAAGTAATTTACTTTAAGACACTTGGATGGAGAAATAGCAGCAACTCACTTTTTTTGACTCCTACTTTTGTCCTCATACTTTAACAGATACATATGTAATGGGGATGATATATTTTAGTAAAATTGAAGGACAAAGTGAACACAATATTGGGAATAACCGGGAATCGGATTTTAGCTTGTATTGAAAGGAATAATCTGAAAATTAGAATTGTGTGGGTAGCAAGTTTCCTCTCTAGAGAGGTTCCCCAGCAAATTTTGGCTAATGGCATAATAGTGACATTAAGCCTTTAGACTTATATGTTGACTCCCTTTCTGGGATTCTATGATTTTATGTCTGAATTTCTCTTATAAATGATCATAATATGTGTGAAAGCATACCTACCATTTGATAGAGAACTATGACTCTCAATTTTGAATAAATCAAAGTTGGCATGCCCAGGGCCTGATGAGAATTGAAAGTGTAATATAGCTTGGATCCAGGGAAACCCTGAGAAAATCTTTTCCACTCTCCACGATGGGAAGTTTAGACTCCATTTTTGCATTCATGATTGTTTTGTGCTTTGTATATTTCCACCCTCTCCATTTCTTGATCTTACTATGTTTCTCAAGGTCATCTGAGATGGTGAATCTGTGTGTCTAGCTCCTTGGAGAGCTGAGATATGGTGGCTGGACCTAACTTATAAGTTATTTTTAAAACAAAACTAGGGGAAGAATTTCTTCAACTATCTCTACCTGAGACTCATATCTATCCCTTCTCCATTGCCAAGGCACAGGGTGGGATTGGTTCCAATACCATCAAGTCTGACAGGTGTATGAGCCTCCATTCACACTGTATGGTCATCCAAGGGATTTGTATGGTTATTTTGTTTAACCCCAAATTGGTAGTAATATCCCAATTTTATTGCTTAAGAAACTGAGGTATAGAGAGATTAAGAATTAATTTAAGGTCATTTAGATTTGATGTGATAGAGTGTTAATTTTATTCTTGGAATTTTATTCTACAGCTCCCAAGGGATAACCCTAGGTTCCAAACCCTAATAAAGATGTTCTTGCTGATGAGTCTGTTTCTCCATTTTAAGTCTTTCATTGTGTTTTATGTGCTGCATTTAACAGCTTCCTTACAAGTGATTGGACCTTCCCAGCCCATCCTTGTCAAAGTGGGAGAATATATACAGCTAACCTGTTACCTGTCCCCCAAGGCTAATGCTCGGGGCATGGAGGTGAGGTGGGTCCGATCCCACCATTATCCTGCTGTTTATGTGTGTATGGATGGGGACCATGTGGCTGGAGAGCAGATGGAAGAATACAGAGGGAGGACAGAGTTGGTGAGTGGTGCCATCGCTGAGGGGAAATTGACTCGGCAGATACGTGATGCCAGAACTTCAGGTGCCGGGCAGTATCAGTGCCTTCTTGAAAAAGATGGGGTCTACCAGGAGGCCAGCTTGGAACTCAAAGTAGCAGGTGAGGATATTTTGGACTCAACACCTGTTATTACTGCTTTAACATGCTAGTCCCTGGAAATTTTCACCAGCATCTGAAGTTTTATTGATGCCCATTTATCCTTTAAATCGATATTGAACCCTCTGATGTGCAGGAACTGTGAGAGATACATAAAGCCAACAAACTCAAATGGACCAAATTTAATTCTTTGAATATAGGACATGTATCCTTTCCAATACCTTCATAAAGTGACCACATATTTAGGGAAAACTGAGACGTTTACTCCATCACTTTACACAGGACTCATTATTTTACAATTAGTTATAAAAACTCTGGAAAATGTGTAGTTACCAGGAAGTTTAAGACTAAACTAGATCTGATTAAACTAGATCTGACAGGTAAACAAAATCATAAATATCTACAGTTTGCCATGAATGGAAGAGGAAAGACAAAATTACTCTGTGGGATGAGTTACCACTGTCTATATTTGGGAGTGAGAATGATTTTCCAAGGTTAACAAATGACATTGTGGATAAAGGCCAAAATCTTGGATAATCAACTTGTTTCTCCCGTGGGTTTTGAATCTAAATTAATAAATTTAGGAGTCATCAGCAGGGACACATATTGTGAAGTTAAATGGACTTTCTCCAATTTTATGTCATTGGACATTCATATTCATAAGACTTTAATCTTCAAGAATATTCTCTTACTCTCTTGCATCCTGACCATGTGATTTATGCCTTAGTTGAAGTTATTTTGTTCTCAGGGATAGGAGAAAAATCTTGGATGTGAAAATTTACCTTACTTCTTACTCTGTTCCTGGATGACTTTAGGAATAATAAAAACAAAATGAGAAACAAAACAAGGCAAGAAAACCCTCCAGCCAGTCTCATTCCCAGTTGGAACTTAATGCCCTCTTAAGCTCTTCTCTCTTTCAGGAAACTTCTGACCCACCTCTTCTCACTCAGTGAAGTCACTAACCATAAAACTGCTTGAAGAGACTCCAGGTTTTAGTTTCTTGACCTCTCTTTCCAAGTCTAGGTTCTTCTCCGCTGATCACCATGGAGGAGCTTAAGAATGGAGAAATACTGCTGATGTGCACTTCACAATTCTTACACAATTGGTTGTCAGGAAACTCTGAGTTTCTCCCTCACATCCCCAATTACAGCCCAAAGGTTCTAAGAATTGACCCTATTCTCACTAATTCCTACATATTCTCTTCTTCTGATCTGGTATTCCTCATGGTAGGTTTTCTTCAGGATTAGAAGTTGGGTTTCCTTAGCTCCATCTTCATGATTTTGGCCTGGGTAATTTTACCCTTTTCCTACTCCAGTCATTCCAGTGATTATAATGGTATAATTGGCAAAGAAGGGAAAAAAACAACTCTGTGTGTGTGTGTCTTTCTGAGAGAAGTAAGCAATAAAACTACTCAGCTTCCACAGGGTAGAGAGGAGGGGACCCTTGAGAGGTCCAACTGTTACCCTTTCTACAACCTTGTTGCTGCTCAGATAGAAAGGACAATCTTGAGTTATTCTCACTTTCATAATTTAACAGGATTCTGGGATTTCTATTTCAGAAAACAGGATGCCTTCTTTATGGAAGATGTTGCTTATTTTTGGATTGTTTCTTGCTGGTGCTGTAGTCCTGAGTGGGAAGAAGAACTGTAAAAAAGGTAAGGTAGGTAAACAGAAAGAGGGTGGAGCATAACTTGCTGTGGGAACTTACTGTATACTTTCTCTCACCTCTCTTTTGCAGTTACAAAGGGAGGCATCACTCAATATTTAGTAAATCATGACACATATGAGAGTCCTGGGCTTACATTCATGTAGTCATGTAGTCAGGGATCAGCCAAAGGGGTGCTGATGCAAAATACCAGAAATCTGTTTGCTTTTATAAAGAGTATTTATTCGGGGTAGAAACTTACAGTTACCAGGCCATAAAGCACAGGTTACTTCCCTCACCCATGTCTATTGCCATGTGTTGTGACAAGATGGCTGCCGGCATCTGCCAAGAGTTCAGGCTTCCTGGGTTCCTCTCTTCCCAGGGCTCTGTTTCTCTCCAAGCTCAGCTACTGTGCTTTCTCCACAAGGCCAGCAGTAGACTATCAGGTGAACGACTCTGTCTCTCCCTGGGGCTTCTGTCATGTCTAAGGAGCCACCTCTCTTCCTCTGTGTTCTTTTCCTGTGTGTTCACTTCCTGGGCTCCAGCTCAAAACTCCTAACTCTGTACTTTGCCATGTCTTTCTTCTGTGAGTCCCTGCCCCTACCAATGTGGCTCAATCAAAGTCCTAATCATAATGTAATTAATTAAAAGTGACATCTCTGAAAGACCAGTTTACAAACATAATCCAATAACTATTTTTTGGAATTCATAAACAATGCCAAACTGCTACAAATGAGATCAGAGATTACAGTGATAATAGAAGCAAAAGCATTAAAATACAATAATTTATCTCCTAGTGCCCATTCCCAAGAGATCTAGTTAAGGAAGAGGAAGAAGTGTTAGTGGGATAGCCACCCTTGTTTTCAAAGCTGAACTGAGATTTAACTAGAATATTTATTCTGTTGTCATGATCATTAAATGATAAAATGATTAAATGATAAGATGATTAAATGATCATTAAGATCATTAAAACTGTGAGGGACTACTTATTGGTGATTTCTGCTCTGCAGGTGAATGATTCCTCAAGTACTGATTGAGAGGCTGTTTTGTATGTTTAGAAAGTTCTTCCACTTTAAATTTCTTATGTCACTGAACCTCTTGTGCTTTTGGACATAAACTTGAAGACTGAACCTCTTGTTCAGTCCTCTTGTTTGCCAGTTTGGATATCAATATGATGAAATTAATATTTTTCTAATACTCTCCCCCCCCACACCCGCCCTCAAAAAAAACCTGCTAATTAATTATTGGAATGGATTTTCTTCCTCCACAGTGAATGTGACACTGGATCCAAATACAGCTCACCCAGAACTCATCCTTTCTAAGGGAAACAAATGTGTGACCCGTGGACATTCTTGGCAGAATCTTCCAGAAGTCCCACAGAGATTTAACTGCCTGCCTTGTGTGCTGGGCCAGGAAGCATTC
>PVKH010010653.1:0-18142 GCA_004027955.1 Chaetophractus vellerosus | reverse complement strand
AAGAATCCCCTGAGAACAAGGGCAGTGCCTAGTGATGGGAGACAGACTGTTATGTCAGGCCCTTGATATTGATGATTGTGCTTATGAACCTTTACTTATGAAATTGAAACTTGGACTAGTATTATATACTGTCTAAAAGTTACCCCCTGAAAACCTCTTGTTGCTAAAATGTGACCTCTCTTTAAGCCACACTCAGCATATAAACACATTACCTTCCCCCCTGCATGGCATATCATGCCTGGGGATGAGCTTCCCTGGCACCAAGGGATTGTTACCAAGTGCCAACTAGCAATACATCTATAAAAAGACATTTACCAAAAGGAGGGAATGGTAAATACAAACAGGCTTTTATGGCAGAGATTTCAAAGTGAGTCTGGAAGTCATTCCAGACATTACATTTACATGCATTTTAGCAGGATCTCATTGACTGCCACAGTAAGGCTCTAGAGACATACAGAAACTATAAGCAGCCTCAGGAATTTGGTACCCTGTCGGTTGTCCTTACTTTGGAATTTATTCTCCCCAGTGTAACAGAGTTAGATTCCTTTATAGGTTCTCTACACATGGCTTTTCTGCCCCTTTTATTTGAACCTATACTTGATAATTATATGTCCCAGAGACTCAAATCTTTGGTCCGTCCATATGCCAGTTGAGCCGTGAATCTCAGCAGAGTTGCAATACCTAATCTACAGTTCATTGGACTCAGCCAGGACAACTAACAAGGAGATGATGGTGGACAAGGCCCATCCCAAGGAACAGGAAGTGCCTGCAACTATAAGCAAGAGAGTTCCATCCAATGACCCATGGCACCTAAGCTCCCTCTCAATTAGAAGTAGAGTGGTTATCACCATTCCAAAATCCTCAAGATTGGGGAATGAAAAATGGACTAACGTACTTATTATTCTACTGTAGACAATATTATCCTAGCAATGGAAGAACTCTTATTGATATAAAGACAGTGGCCACTAGAGTTTCTGAGGGATGGGAGAGGGAAGAATGAGTGTAATATGGGGCATTTTTGGGACATTAGATTTTTCCTGCATGACATTGCAGTGACAGATACAGGCCATTGTATATTTTGTCATAATATACAAAATTGTGTGGGACAGAGTATAAACTATAATGGAAACTGTAATCCTTGGTTAGTGGAAATGCTTCAATATGTGTTCATTAATTGTAACAGATGTACCACATTAATGAAGGATGTTTTTATTGTGGGAAAGTGTTGGACGGGAGGTAGTGAGGCATATAGGAATCTCTTATATTTTTTGTAAGATTTATGTAATCTAAAGTTTCTTTAAAATTAAAAAACTAATTTAAAAAAGAATAAAAATGGGGACTTCCTTGAGGAAGCAAAACAAAACAAAACAAAAAATAAAACAAACTAAACAAACAATAAACCAATAAAACAACTAATGGTATTTTGGTATTTATACATTCTATAGGATTTATATACTTCATGCTTTCCTGAAATAAATTTTGGAATATTTAAAAACTTTATTGGTACCAAAGCTGATACATCAAAGATGTTGCATTATAAACCTTAATGTCTAGCCTTTTAGTAAAATAAATTAAGTAACAATTTTAGTGTGAATAATTGCACATTTTGAAACTTGGTGGTGATGTTTTATGATTGAATAGTGTTGGCCTCTTTGTGGTATCTTCAAAATATAGCATACTTCAATTTCAACCAAATTCTTCACTTTTGAGAGATGAACCAAAAGAATATGATAGAAACTAAATAGTCAAATATATTTCTGACAGAATCCAGGGAGACAGGTAGAGCCTATGGGAGAACTAAATACTCATGCCAAATAAACCTCAGAACTAAGCATATTTACCCACCCCAGTAAGGTGGTGTTTGGTGTTTGGAGGTCTGCCCTTTAGGAGCAGAGAAGAACCAGAACTCCTTAAATAGCATGAACTTCAAATGGTAGGGACAGAGCTAAGATAAGCATGTACTGATTTATATCTACAGAGAATTGATTTTACTTCTTCCGGATCACAGTGATTATAAAGGAAGATTGAACAATTCCTCACTAACAAATGGAAACATGTCCCTTAGAGAATTTACATTTAATAGAGCTATTTTACCAATACATCCAACTTGCAGCTTCTGATACTGAAATAGTAGTTTCAATAACTTAACTTCAAAGACTACTGTTTGATAGTTGTATGTTTAGCCATTTTTCAAAAATCATTAACTTCTGGTGCATTATAAATACTTTTTTATTATTGCAAACTTAGTCCATAGGCATATCAGTAACATTTTATTTTAATGATTATAGCGCACTGATTGTAATGAACTCTTTTGAGATTTCTGCAGACTAATATTTATTTTCCTAAAATATTCTAATGTAGAATTAGTTGATTTCTGTTAGTTTCTGCAATTTTGGAATGCTGCCAAAGCTGAATTGTTGTTTTTTTCTTACTGTTAAATATCTCCCTTTTCCATATTATGATATCTGTCTAAAATCAGCACATTACAAGTGTTAAAAACAATGAATGAGACCTCTGAATTTTTATAATGATATGTAGATTAGATAAATAAAATAGAATTGTCCCATATTAAATATCTAGCTGTAAATTCATATATTAATCAGGATACGTAATATATATAAACACACATACATACATACATATATGGATGTCATTGTTTTTATTACTTGTTCTCTTTTTTAAAAAGAAAATCAATAGAATTGAAATAAACAGGTACAATAATAGGATGGAAATTATGAGGGGAAAACCCTGGAATTAAGGTAAAGGAATTTTTCTTTGCATGCTTGTAATGTAGGCAGATGTGTTTTTGCCTAAATAAATTAAGGTTAAGTATTAATTTGATAGTTGTCTCAATTTATTTTCAAATTTTAATGAAACTATTAATTCAATTTTTTAGTTTTTTTTTAATTGAAGATGAAGTGATATTGATTGGAGTGATATATAAAAGGACAACTGGGAATAATTTTGAATTTTCAATTTTAGAGAATTTTAAATGTCTAGGTTGAAGGAGTTATTTTAGGAACTATGGCAAGTGATGTGATCTTTATATCATTTTATAAAACCCATGCTTTTTTACCATAAATAATTCACTACACAGGTTCTTGAGTGCCTACTCTTTATGTGGTATGCCATAATTGAAAGAAATCCTGAAAAGAGTTAAAATAGAATTAAAGAATGTTACAAACAAAGTGGCATTAAAACTTAAATGATTTCTTTCTTAATGAATTTATGGTGTTTAAGGAGCTAATTTCAAAATTTGGATTAAAATATTCTGAAAAATATGCCTCTGACTTTCTTCTGCTTAACACTTGTTTTTCGTAAACATATACATCTAGTAAACAATATTTAAAATATGGATAGATGATAGATAGGTAGATAGAGATGATACATAGATGATAGGTATTAGATATATCTTAGCATTTTATGTTTTCCACAGCCCCATCATTTTCAAATTTTGTGTATCAATAAAGTCTGAAGATTAGAATTGTATTTACTTTCCTGTCATATTTTAAACTGAAGGTTGCATATCTTTAAGAGGAATGGAGAAAAACCACAGTTGATGTTGATCTAAAATACACCTTATCACTGTACAATGATTTTTATGTGATTTCATTTGGATTTGTGACAAGTATTCCATATAACTGTTTCTGACCTTGCATCTTTTTCTATTTGGGGAAATAAATTAAATGTATAGGAATTAATAATATACACTTCATCCACATTATATGTATTATTTTAGTCGTTATTTTTAAAGAATTCATCAGAGGCCACTCTACATCAACCCAAACTCAATTACAACTTTTCCTCTCACTGATATTATTATCCTGAATTCAGAGTTCGGCATCCTGTGAATGTTTACATACTTTTACATACAAGCAAACATTATCTAGGATTGTAATGCATGATTTAGTCTTTACATAAATGGATTTTATTTAATTATTTATTTGTCCCCCTCACCCTTGTTATTTGAGGTTGCTGTCTGCTCTCTGTATCCATTTGCTGTGTGTGCTCTGTGTCTGCCCGTGTTCTCTTTAGGAGACACTGGGAACTGAACCTGGGACCTTCCATGTGGGAGAGAGGCACTCAATCACTTAAGCCACCTCAGCTAGCTGGTTTGTTGTGTCTCTCATTACCTTTCGTCTTTGCAACAACTTGTTGTGTTAGCTCACTGTACCTGCCAGTCATGCCAGCTTGCATTCTCAAGGAGGCACTGGGAACTGAACTAGGGACCTCCTATGTAGTAGGTGGGAACCCAATCGCCTAAGCCAAATTTAAGTGCCTGCTTCCCGTATACAAGGTCTGAGGTTCAATCCCTGGTACCTCCTAAAAAATAATTACATAAATGAATTTTTAATGAAAGTATAGTTTTAAATTTTATTTCTTTCACTCCATGGTACCATCCTTAGATTGAAAATTAATAAATATTGTGCAATTTAATTTTTTTTAATTCTCAATTGAATTTCAAGGGATGGATATTTCAAAATGTTTTATCCAACCACTATTGATTGACATTTAAGCTATTTGAAATTTTCTTTATTATAAGCTATACGACAATTAAACATAATTGTACATGAATTCCTTGACAATTTATGACTTTCTTTAGAAAATAAATTTTGCACCTAAAAAAGCATGAGCCTCTTTGTTTTAAAATTAATTTTGTCAAAAATAAATTTTATAAATCTTTATATTATGATTTTAACTTATGAGTTTTGTCAAAGGAAATTTTCCTGCTTGTATATGTAGCTTGTTTCCTATTTTTCCTTTTATATTTTTGTATGATTTTGACATTGATTATTGCGATCCATTGAGATGTATTTTACTTATTGTATGTTTAATAAATCCAAATTAATTTTTTTTCTTAATTGTTAGTTGTCTCAGAATAGCCATTGACATTTAATTTTACATCTGTTTTATTAGTCAGGGTTCTCTAGAGAAACAGAATCAACAGGAGATATCTATAAATAGTATGGGATTTTATAAAATTCTCTCATGTTACTGTAGGGATGCACAAGTCCAGATTCCATAGGCAGACTGCAAACCAGGGGCTCTGATGAAGGTCCAATGAAGGTCCTTGATGAGTTCCCAGGAGTTGTTGGCTATCCAAAGATGAGCTGGAAGATGCCCTCTGAATGCTGAAATCAGTTTCCTTATTAAGACATTCATTTGATTGGATAAACGCCGCTCAGTACTGATGGCAATCTCCCTCGTTGATTGTAGTTGTAACCAGTCATCTATGCAGTAAACTCACTGATGACTAAAGTCCATGAATGTCCTGGTATTACAGTTAGCTCAGTGCCTGCTTGACCAAACAACTGGGCACTATTACCTGTCTGAGTTGATACATTAGCCTAACCATCATACCTGTTATTTAAAATATTTTCATGTTTATGTTGCTCTGGTCTTTGGCTTTTTAACCTGACTCACTTATTCATTTGATTATCTGAAGACTAAGAGTAACAATAATAAAAAACCAATTTAGTACCTTTTAATGTGCCAATTATTTTCCTAAGGACCTCATAAATATTTAATCTTTTCTTCTTACAACCATCCTATGAGCTAGATACTTATATTATCTCACTTAACAGATGAGAGGCAGATAATTTAAGTAATTTGCCTAAGATAATACAGGACATGGTAAAGCCAGGTTTAGCGTTTGTCTCCACAGTTTGACTTTTAACCATGTGGATATATAACCTGTCTAAAATCATGCTGTTATGTTGGAGACACTGATATATGTTAACAAGATCTATCTTTTTTCCTCATTGTCATACTGACAACCTTGATTTCCCAGTCTCCTTTTTTGGAAAGTATGTTGTGTGATTGAGTTCTTACTAATGGACTCAAAAAGAAGTGATATGTGTCATTCTGAGCATTGGTCCACAAAAAGATCTCATAATAATCTTCTCCTTCCTTGTTTATTTACAAGATGCAGAGGTTCAAGCAAAGGAGTATGAAGTCATAAATTCAGGATTACCATTAGATGCATTGAGCATGGTCTCTGAATCACAGTGTGGAACACAGCTGCTAAGCAATTGTTTTAAAGTAATAGGTGGGTGAGAAATAATATTTTAAAGCTGTATTGTCTTATTCAGTAGCCACAAGCTTTGTGTGGTTATTTAAATTAAATTAATTAAAATTAAAAGAATTTAAAACTTTAGTTACTCATTGGTATGGTGGTTGTCCATCATCACCTCCTTGTTAGTTGTTCTGGGTGAGTCCCATACATTGGCTGTATGGGACTGAAGCACCCTCTCAATTATTGGTGGAGTGGGCATCACCATCCAGAAATCTTAGGATTGGGGAATGAGCTATGGACTAGAGTGGACTTACTGGTATTATACTCTAGGTTTATTGTGATTCTAGCAATGGAAGAACTTATATCATTGATGTGGAGGCAGTGGCCACTGGCGGTTCTCAGGGCAGGGAGAGGGAAAACAGGTGTAATTGAGGGGCATTTTCAGGACTTGAGAATTGTCCTGAATGACATTGCAATGACAGATACAGGCCATTATATATCTTGACATAATCTACAGAATTGTGTGGTAGAGAGTGTAAACTACAATGTAAACTATAATCCATGCTTAGTTGCAATGCTCCAAAATGTGTTCACCAATTGCAATGAATATACCACACTAATGAAGTATGTAGTTAATGGGGGTAAATGTGGGTAGTATGGGGAACATGACATATGGGACTCCTTTATATTTTTATGTAACATTTATGTAATCTAAATATATTTTTTAAAAATAAAAAATATATATTAAAAAATGCAGGGCTTAATCCAATTTAAGGGATACTCTGGCTTTAGTTCACCATGACATCTGTAATATATAACCACCTAGAATTAAGATCAAATCTTGGAAGTTTTACAGGGATTTCCTTATTTAAAAACCCTGAAGTCCAACTTTTGTCCTCTTAGCATCAAAATACTTCAGAAAACTCTTAGCTTCTTATCCACTCAGCCTCCCCCTTTATTATAGCAGAAGTTCTTGAGCTTACCTTTCTTTGATTCTTTTTCCAGACTTATATTTGCAATTTTTTCATCACCTTAGTTCTAAATGATAGGTAGATAGATAGTTGCATTTTTTTCTAGCTTTTCTACTTTTTCTCTGTGATATATTTGGTCCAATTTACCTAGTATACTATATGCAGAAAAAAGACTTTTCCTTATTCTATGTAAGAAAAGTTTTTTTCATTTATCACTAACTGTATAAATACCCTATTCAGAAAACTATGTCATAATAGCAAGAAATAAAATAACTAACATGTATTTAATGCCCAATAGGTGCCAGTCACTCTTTAACTTTTGAATAAATACTGTTTTATACCTATTTAACAGATAATACAACTGCAATAAAAACAGGAGTGAAAATTTTCTGAGAAAGCATTAGAAATAATGCAGCAAGGATTCCAATTCAGATGCATGCAGACTCGAGGCTAACTCTGTAACCAATGTATGTCTCAATAACTTTTCTTAAACTGGTTCTTCAGAGCTAGAAGCTGGATTGATTCATCCTGTGTGCGATAACATGTCTTTATGTCTTTTCTCCTTTCCAGGAATGCATTCCAAATGAGCCATATTCCAAGGAAATATTTCAAAGGCAGGCTTTCATTCCTTTATTTTTTCATATAGGGGAGTTAGGAGGTAGACAGATCCTAACCTATTGTTCCAAGTGTTAAAACTGACTCTAGCACTCCATCTCATTTTACATATTTTAATCCTTTTTTCTGCATGAGGTTTAACTCTAGGTCAACCCAACTTGTACCCTGCTGATGATCTCAATTCCCAATAAACCAGGACTTTTTGCCCTCCTTATGATTTTGAAGCCCTTATCATATGTTTCCACACAGGCATTCATATATTTTGTTTCTGAGTTTTCTTTTATATATGTTAGCTTCATGTTTGGATCTGAGAATTCACCACCTTGACCTGGAAGCTTTTCCTTGCATCTTTGAAAGTTGTCAGTCCCAATATTGCCTTCATCTTTGGATTCTGGAATTGGGCCACTCTTGTTTCATTAGACAACATCTTCTATTGATTCCTGTCACCCACAACTAAGAGAACATTTCTCACATAAGAGCATTACATAATCCATTTACAACTGCTCCATAATCTACCCCTGACCTATGTTGGTTCCTTCCTTTACTGTATGGATGAAGACACTGCCTAGCCCTATTACATTCATTCTGACGTCTTTGTCTTATTATTTTACCTTGCCTGCATTTTTGCTCTGATCCATATTGTCCAAGTTACTTGACCTTTCAATCTTCTTTATTTCTATAAGCAAACCCCACATTGTATGTGAGAGACCCTCAATTCACTGGGATTGATGATTCTCCCTTCTCATTCCTGAATGGTTGCTACTTAACTTCCTAAAATGACAAAGCATGGTTTGACAAAAAATTTTTCAAGAAGAATTATGCTAAAATAATTTTTAAATGGCTATTGTGATTTTAAACTGATAAATAATTCCAAAAAGTAACTTTCAATTATATTTTTTCTCATATCTATTTTTCTGGACTGATGAAGAAAACCACAAAATTCAGAGGGATCAGGCATCTGTACATGAGAAAGAAAATAAGAATTCTTTATACTTCCTTTGTATAATTTATACTGGATGCATCATTGTGAAAAATCACTTTGTCAAATGATTATTCAATTAACAATTCAGTAGGTTGTACATATCTTGGATTGAGTCTAAGGAAATTCTCCTTCTTAAGGAATAAAACATTTTATATTATTATTTGTAGGTATAATTAGAGTATTGAGATTTTTACCTTCAAATAATATCAGCAATATGTTAGCTCTCTTACACTCAAACTGAACTGATAACAATACAAAATGATTCTGGTATGAAATTAAAATATATAATAGTAAAATATTAAATAAAATAATAAAATAGTGTATAGAATATCCTTTATATCAGTCTTTTCTTTTACACTTTAAAAACAATTTATTGAAGTATATCATTGTACGTGAACATACATAAACAATAAGTGTGTAGTAAAAGATGTGAACTTACAAAACAAACATGCATAACATGGTACAGAGTTCCCAGATATCACCCCACCACAAACACCTTGCATTGTTATGAAACATTTGTAACAAATCATGAAAGAGCATAATCAAAGTATTGCTACTAACTATAGTCAGTATCTTACATTTGGTGCATTTTTCTCCAACCCACCCTATTATTTTTTGTTGTTGTTTATAAACCATACAATTTATCTAAAGAGTACAATCAATAGCATTTGGCATAATCATCGAGTTGTGCATTCAACACTTCAATCAAGATTAGAACATTTTCATTACTCAATATAAAAAAACAAAATTAAAAACATTATTATATGTATATGCTAGCTTTACTAATTACAAATTTTGTGGTGTACTTTCACCATGTCTATTCATTTCCAAACATTTCCAAACAAATTTTTACCAATTCTGCACAGGTAAAACCTCAGCTTTCTGTTGTCTACCCTCCTACTATTTTCTGGTGACCTATATTCTAACTATTAACTCCATAAGTTTGCACAGTATATTTAGTTCATGGCAGCACAAATCACACTGTATTTGTCCTTTTGTGTCTGGCTTGCTTCACTCAACATAATGTCCTTCAGGTTCACCCACTTTGTCATATACTTCACTACTTCATTTCTTCTTACAGCTGATTAATATTCCATTGTGTGTATACATCATAGTTGTTTGTTCACACATCAGTTGATAGACACCTGGGTTGTTTCCAAATTATGATAATTGTAGATAATATCACCATGAACTTTTGTGTGCAGAGGTCTGTTCATGTCACTGCTTTCAGTTCTTCGGGGTATATAGTTGGTAGCAGTATTGTTGGGTCACATGGTAGATATATACCTAACTTCCTTAGGAATTGCCAAACAGACTTCCACAGTGGCTGCACCATTCTACATTCCCACAAGCAATGAATAAGTGTCCCTATCTCTCCACATCCTCTCCAATGCTTATAGTTTTCTGTTTTAATAGTGGCCAATCTACTAGGTATGAAATGACATCTTACTGTAGCTTTGATTTACATTTCCCTAATAGACAGTGATGCTGAGCATTGTTCATGTTTTTCTTTTTTTCATCATTTGTATTCCTTCTTTAGGGACATGTCTATTCAGGTCTTTTGCCTATTTTTTAATCTGGTCATTTGTCTAATTATTGTTGAGTTGTAGGATCTCTTTATATATACATATATCATAGGCCCTTGTTGGATGTGTGATTTCCAAATAATTTCTTCCATTGACTAAGCTGCTTTTTAACCCTCTTTACAAAGTCCTTTGAGGTGCAGAAGTTTTTAATTTTGCAAATGTCCAATTTATCTAGTTTTTCTTTTGTTGTTCATCCTCTGGTTGTAAGTTTTAAGAAAACTTCATCTACTATAAGGTCTTATAGATGTTTCCTTATATTATCTTTTAGGAGTTTTATGGTCCTGATTTCATGCTTAGGTCTGTGAACTATTTTGAGTTGATTCTTGTATAAGAAGTGTAATAAGGATCCTCTTTCATTCTTTAGGTTATGGATATCCAGTTCTCCCAGAACCATTTACTGAAGAAACTGTTCTGTCCCAGAAAAGTGGACTTGATAGGCTTATCAAAAATCAGTTTACTATAGAGGTTAGGATCTATTTCTGAACACTTAATTCAATTCCATTCCTCAATGTGTCTATGTCTATGCCAATCCATGTTGTTTTGACCACTGTAGCTTCATAACATCTTCTAAATAAATTTGATGATTGACTTCTCTATTTCTGTAAAGTAGGCTGTTGGAAATTTGATTGGGATTTCCTTGAATCTATAAATTAATTTGGGTAAAATTGACATATTAATGATGTTTAGTCTTTCAATCCATGAACATGGAATGTCCTTCTGCTTATTTAGGTCTTCTTTGATTTCTTTTAGCAGTGTTTTGTAGTGTTCTGAAAACAGATCTTTCACATTCCTGGGTATTTGAATATTTTTGTTGCTATTGTAAATGAATTTTTTTTCTTGATTTTCTCCTCAGCTTGCTCATTTCTAGTGTTTCAGAATGCTACTAATGGTTGCATGTTGATCATGTATCCTGCCAATTTTCTGAACTAATTTCTTAGCATAAGTACCTTTTTTGTAGTTATTTCAGGTTTCTCTAAACATCGAATCATGTCATCTGCAAATATTGAGAGTTTTACTTTCTCTTTTCCAAACTGGGTGCCTTTTATTTTCCCTTGCCTAACCGCACTAGTTAGAATTTCTAGCACAATGTTGAATAACAGTGTTAACAGTGAGAATCCTTGTCTTGTTCCTGATCTTAAAGGGTAAGCTTTCAATTTCTCTCCATTGAGTATGATGTTGGCTGTGGCATTTTCCTATATGCCCTTTATTACATTGAAGAACTTTTCTTCTATGCCTATCTTCTTTTTAAGAAACGTTGAAAGATTTTCTTAATGTTTTTATTTCTTTATGTTTTAGGAGGTACCTGGGATTGAATACAGGGCCTCATACATGGGAAGCAGGCACTTAACCACTGAGCTACAACTGCTACCCAATGGCAGTTGGTATTTTCATTTGTTTGTTTTGTTTTTAGGAGGTACCAGGAATCGACCCCCAGATCTAGTACATGGGAAGATGGTGCTCATCCACCTGAGCTACATTTACTCGGCTATACCTATCTTTTGAAGCATTTTTATCAAGAAATGATGCTAAGTGTCTTTTCTGCATCAATCGAGATCATTGTCAAATTCCCCCATCAATCAAGATAATTGTGTGGTTTTTTTCTCTTTGATTTGTTAACGTGGTATATAATGTTAACTGATTTCCTTAGGTTGAAACACTAATGCATACCAGGAATAAAATCCGCTTGATCATGATGTATATTATATGCTGTTGGATTTGATTTGCAATTAATTTTTTGAGAACTTTTGCATCTATGTTCATTAGAGAGATTGGTCTGTAACTTCTTTTCTTGTGGTATCTTTATCTGGCTTTGGTTTTAGGGTGATGTAATGGTTTGGCAGTTTTATGTAATTATGAATTCCAAAAATATAAATTGAATCATGCTTGTAAACTGATCCTTTAATCTGGATGTGATTAGGTTATGATTGGGGCATTAACTGGGCCACATCAGTAGGGCATTGAGCCCCGCCCCATAGTGGGTGTGGTCTCAAGTATAAAAGGCAAGGCAAAAGGCAGAGGGAGTGGATTTGAGAAGCAGATTTTTGAGAAGCAGTTTTGATGTTGGAGTTTGGATGTTGAAGAGAAATGAGCCTTTCACCTGATAGTCTACAGCTGGCCTTGTGGAGTAAACAGAAAAGCTAAGTCCAGAGAGAAATGCAGCCCCAGGACTAGAGGAACCCCAAAAGCCTGAACCCTGGCAAATGTCAGCAGCTGTCTTGCTCCAACACGTGACAATGGACTTTGGTGAGGGAAGAAACTTATGCTTTGTGGCCTGGTAACTGTAAGCTTCTACCCCAAATAAATACCCTTTATAAAAACCAACCAATTATTGGTATATTGCAAAGGCACCCCTTTTGGCTGAGTAATACAGGTGATGTTGATTGGCTTCATAAAATGTGTTGGGGAATTTTCCTTCCTTTGAAATTTTTGGAAGAATTTAAACAGGATTGGAATTAATTCTACTCGAAATTTTGGTAGAATTCACATGTGAAGTCATCTGGTCCTAGACTTTTGTTTGTTGGAAGATATTTGATAACTGATTCAACCCCTTTGTGACTGGTTTGTTGAGTTCCTGTATTTCTTATAGAGTCAATGTAGGTTGTTTGTGCCTTTCTAAGAATTTTTCCATTTCATCTAGTTTGTCTAATTTGTTGGCATACAGTTTCTCATAATTTCCTCTTATTATACTTTTTATTTCTGTGGAGTCAGTCAAAATGACTGCCTTTCATTCCTGATTTTTATTTATTGCACCTTCTCTTTTTCATCCTTCCTTAGTCTTGTTAAGGGTTTGTTAATTTTATTGATTTTCTCAGAGAACTGGCTTTAGGTTTTGTTGATTTTCTCATTTGTTTTTTGTTTCATTTTCATTTTTTTCTGCTTTAATCTTTATTATTTCTTTCTTTCTATTTGGGTTTGGTTTGTTCTTCTTTTTCTAGTTTCTGAAGTTTTTCAGTTAGTTCTTTGATTTTACCTCTTTCTTCTTTTTTAATATAGGCTTTTAAGGCTATAGATTTCCCTCTCAACACTGCCTTCACTGTATCTCATAAGTTTTGATATGCCGTGTTCTTGTTTTCATTCATCCCAAGATATCTACTGATTTCTCTTGCAATTTCTTCTTTGACCCACTGATTGTTTAAGAGTGTGTCTTTTAGCATGCACATATTTACAGAATTCTCCCTTCCAGCTTATTGTTGATTTCAAGCTTTATTCCATTTTGATCAGAGGACATGCTTTATATAATTTCAATCTTCTTGAATTTATTAGGAGCTGTATTTTGGCTCAACATGTGGTCAATACTGGAGAAAGATACATGAGCACTTTAGAAGAATGTATAACCAGCTGATTTGTGGTGCAATGTTTTGTATAAGTCTTTAGATCCAGACTGTTTATTATATTGCTCACATTCTCTGTTTCCTTGTTGATCTTCAGTCTAGTTGGTCTATATATTGATGTCAGTGATGTGTTGAAATCCCCAATTGTAGAGACATGTATTGCTCCTTTCAGTTTTTCCAAAGTTTGCCTCATGTATATTGGGGCATCCTGATTAAGTGTATAAATATTTATGACTGTTACTCTTTCTTGGTGGATTGCCCCTTTTATTGATATATTATGGCTTTCTGCATGTCTTATTGTTTTGCATTTAAAGTCTATGTTGTGTGACACTGGTATAGCTACTTCTGCTCTCTTTTTGTTAAACTTTCTGTGAAATATCTTTTTCCAACCTTTCATTTTCAGTCTATTTGCATCCTTGGGTCTAAGGTGAGTGTCCTGCAGACAGCATATGGATGGCTCATGTTTTCTTATCCTTTCTATGAGCTTAAATTTTAGGAGATACTCAGGATTGAACCTGGGACCTCATATATGTGAAGCAGGCACTCAATCACTGTGCTACTCACACTCTTCTTTCTATTTCTTTTGATTGGAGAGTTTAATTCATTAACATTCAATGTTATTACTGTAAAATCATTACTTACTTCAGGTATTTTATCTTTTGGTTTCATATGTCATATCTTATTTTTGTCCATCTTTTTTTTTCTTTTTGGTTACCTTTTCTGATAGTCTTCACTTCAACACTCCCTTCAAAGTCTCTCTTTCTTGTCTTTTATTTTCTGGCTGCAGAAATCCCTTTATTGCTTCCTGCAGATCTAGATTCTTGTTTATGAACTCTCTTAGTTTCTGTTTATTTATGAATATTTTAAGCTTACTGTCATATTTGAAGGACAATTTTGTTGGATAAAGAATTCTTGGCTGGCAGTTTTTCTGTTTTAGTATTGTGATTTTATCAGAACACTACCTTCTTGCTTCCATGGTACATGAACAGAAATCTACACTAAGTCATAGTGAATGTCCCTTGTATGTGATGTAATTTTCTCTTTATCTATGGCATTTGGCATTCTGCATATTATATGTCTCATGGTCGGTTTATTTGTATTTATTCTAATTGGAGTACACTGTGCTTCCTGGATTCATATATTCATCTTTTTCATGAGAATTGAGAAATTTTCAGCCATTATTTCCTCAAATACTTTTTTGCCCCTTTTCCCCTCTTGTTTCCTTCTGGAATTCCCATAACACATATATGTTTTCACACAAGTCCCTGAGCCCCTGCTCAATTTTTTTTCACTTCTTTCTCTTTCTGTTCTTTTTCTCTTAAATGTCAATTGTTCTTTCCTCTATGTCACTGATTCTTTTATGATTTCAAATCTGCTGTTGTGTGCCTTTATTGTATTTTTAATCTCACTTATTTTCTTTCATTCCCATAAGACCCGTTATTCTTCTGTTCAAAATTTCAATTTTTTTTTTTTTGGTGCTCACTCAGTGTTTTTAAAAATATTTTATTTCTTTAACCATGCTGCTCTTCAACTCCATAGTTTCATTTAGGAGATTTGTATGAACCTCATTGGTTAGTTGTTCAAGTCCTGTGTTTCATTTGGAGCTTTGATTTGTTCTTTAGTCTGAGTCAAATTTTCCTTTTTCTTTCTATGGCTTGTAATTTTTAGCTGATGTATAGGCATCTGATTCTGATGCTGAGTTTAATCTTGCCTATGGATTTCCTGTTAAGTAGATGTGTGGTCTGACTGTTCTTTGACTCTTGATTCAACTTGTAGTAGATATTTAGGATTGCCCTGTTTGCTCAAACCAAGGCTAATGACCCAGTAATGGGGTGCAGGCCAGTTTCCAAGGGCCTTAGAGAGTGTGGCAATAAAAGAACCTCATTGGCTTTTTTATTTATTTATTATTATTTTTCTTTTTTTTTTCACACTTTTTAGGTTTAGCCTGCAGATTGCAATCTTAGGAAGGTCTCTCAGCTCAGACCCAGGTGCTAGGTGAGAATGTATTCAGTTTAACTCTTCAAGCAGTGGATGGTGCAGATGTAATGTCCTCAGGGCAAGGCAAGTCACAAACAAACTTTCTCAGAATCTGTTCTCCAATATTGGCCAGCCACACTCTTCCTCCCTTTGTCTCTTCTGCAATCAGCATGAGGATGTAAGGAAGGTATTTAGGAAGGCAAATTTATCTTCAGAACAAACTATTTCATGGCCCCACCCAGCCTGGAATTGTGTGAATCCTCCATTGCAGCAGATCAAGTTCACTGGCCAAAATCTGTATTCTCTGTAGACTGTGCCTGTGTCCATCCCCTTTCCTTAGGGTAAAAAACCCTGTAACTCCCTCAATCCACAGCCACTTCAGTCCACACCACCGCAGTCCTCAGACTGCTATTTGCTTCATGAATGGGGGAAGAGTGCATGCTTGTGCTTTTGCAGTTCTACTCACAGGACTTTTCAGGCAGCTGAGACCCTTTTCCTTCACCCCTCTCTCTTCTGTGTGGCCTGTGTTGCCTTCTGCTGGTGGCCTGAGCCCCAGAACAACCCTCCATATAATCTCTGCCTGTCTTCCAGCTATTTTTATCTGGGAGAAATTATTCCTCCACCTCACTAATCCTCCATCTTCTTTTCCTATTGGTCCTTTGAATAGTATAGATCCCTTATGGATGCACTTATTATACATTAATCAGTATTTATCAGACAAACAGTGATGGGATATGATATCCTCTGAATCAATAATAGAAAAATGTGAGAAATTAATCATCTCTTGTATTCATGGATTAAACTTCACATTTCAGACTATGTTATTCATTTTATGAATGGTTGCATATTGTTTCTTAAGTGAAGAGTCTGGCTACAGAGCAAACTATTAAATGTGATCTTTCAGGTCCGACCCTGGGCAATTACATGGTTTTGATAGGCAAGCCTCATGGGTGAAAGCTGCCCTTTCTTTCTCTCATCCATTCCCCTTCTTTCTTTCTTTATAAAAGATTGCTCTGAATTAAAATGGTGTGGTCAGTACAGCTCTGGCTATTCCCTTATTTTTAAAATTTCCAATGTATGTTATAATAAACTGTATTAGTATTTGTTATGCATGTGAAGGGTCAAAGTTTTTACATTAACATATGATAAAATATGAAGGCAAACCAATGATAACCTTCCCAATTTTCCTGCTTCTTTCCTATGTCTTCATAGTCACAATATTACTAAGTTAAGTTCAGCATAAAAGACATTTACTAACAAAGAAAACCTGCTTGTACAGAACCAGCTGGAGATAGTTAACTTCTTTCACTTTTAGGTAGTTATGGTAGAGGAATCCCACATTGCTATACCTGTCATCCTTATTTTATTGTTTCATAACATATTCTTTTTGAATCAATCTTTTTCAGTAGTAGTAAATGCAATAAAAGTTTACATTTAATAAATAATGGAATATTGAAATTCTTTTTACAGGAAAGTTGATGGTGAAAGAGCTACATGTAAAAAAATGTTTATCTACATTGATCAACTACCATGGCACATGGCAAATGATGTCACAAGCATGCACACACACATAAACACACATGGAAAAAGAAAAGATACAAATCTGTTGAATTTGTGCACACACATGCATATAGAAAGGCAAAAAGCAGAAACATTTGTTGAAAAATATCATTTACTTCAAAAGTGAGTAGTTGTTTGTAAAACACTATGACCAAAAAATACCAGACCCCTAAACATGCAGTTGCAAAATGTACCTCTACATAACACTCATAATCATATATTTCCTTTAGTTCAAATGACTTATGAATTTGTTTCATTCATTTTCAATTCTTAGTTTTCTTCTGCATAAGCAAAAAGTGAAGTATTAATAAGAATGTGTTCAGCAATGGCAATAAAATTACTTTTTTACTGAAACATTAATATATATTGCAATGAACCATGGCATCCTGGTAAAAACAATATTTTTATGAATTAATATAATCTATGAATCAAAATATTTATTCAATTAGTAATAGTACATCCATAGCTTACTATTGTATGCACACAAGCTGAGACATTGTGTAAATAAAAGTAGAAAAATATATACAGGGTTGGAGTAAATAAACCACTCCTTTTTTACCAAAATAATATTGAAGAAAAAAGTACATTTTCAAGATGTTTTTCATCATCAATTTGTAGAATTATCTGAGCTTTTGAAGTACTAATTTTACAACAATCAATGTGTCCAACCATGTTATTGAAATGTTTTGTACCTAAGTCCTCTAAATTTTGTTGGGTTTTGTTCAAATTTGGAAATATTAATCAAATGATTTGAGTAATAGAACACTGAGAAACTTCAGGTCTTGAAATTTTTAACAAAGTACAACCTTTGAAAAGAAAATCTGAAGAAAAGAATCCATTTGGGGCCCGGCTAGATAGCTCAGTGGATAAAGAGCACGCTGGGATACCACATGGGAGGCGCCGAGTTCGGTTCCCGGGGACCTCTCCTAGCGGGCAGACCGCCTTGAGAATGGCAAGCCGCCATGGGCGGGCCAGAGCCACCGTGGGCAGGGCAAAAAGCTGCCACGGACAGGGCAAAAGCCGCCACGGGCAGGGCAGGTCGCCTGTGAATGGAACGCAGCCAGCCACCCGCGAACTGGAGCCGGCCGTGATCGGACGCAGAG
>PVKH010010652.1:0-18127 GCA_004027955.1 Chaetophractus vellerosus | reverse complement strand
GTAGATGCTAAGAGCTAGATTCTGGGGATAGATAAAAATTCAATCACTGCTATTCACTTCCTGACTGGGTGACCTTACGTGAGTCATTTGAAATTTGTGATCCTCTATTTCTCAAGCTGAAAATTGGAGAAGAAAATTACTATTTTATGTGATTGCTTTGATGATTAAATAAGATGAATTCAAGTGCAGAGACTACCTCAGAATGTGTAAGAATGGATGCCAGCCATTAATTTTGTTGTTGTTGTGATATTGGAATGATAAATAATTTTACTAACCATCTGCTCTACTTGTGCTTCCATTTTATTCAGGGAAATATAAAGAAGAAACAGAGGTTAACTGAAGCAGGCTGACACACCAATAATCCTTTGCAGAGCTGATAAAACCCCCTACCTCAGCCTGGGAGGAAGAACTGTAACAAAGAGTTCATGCTGATACCAAACAAGGTCTGCATATCCTTACCAGATAGCCACACCCTTACATCAACATCCTGCTTGCTAATTAACAAACTGGGCCTCAAGGACCCGCTGCTCAAACATCCTTTTAGCCAGTAGTACATGGAACTCACAGAATGCACGTATCAAGCATAAATCACGTCTCCTTTATCCCTCCCCATTCCCCTGACACCTTCCCTTTTTCTCAAACAGTCATATAAGCTGCTCCCTCAACTCAAACTTTTGAGCAGAAACCTCTTTTGCTGCTACTCCTGCATTAATGCAACTTCAGCTCAATAAACTTGCTCTGCACTCCCCTCCCCCCCTTTTTTAGGAGTTACCAGGAATTAAATCAGGGACCTTTTACATGGAGGTAGGCACTCAACTATTTAGCTACATCTGCACCCACCACCCCTTCTTTTAGTCTGTTTATTTTATTTTCAGCATAACATTGTTAATATTATTGTTGATAGATCATATAATAGATCATAGATAGTTCAAAGAACTTGAAAGAAAATGCATGTGCTCTCAATGCTTTGTGTCAGGTAATGGCCTTCTCTTACTGTTCAAGGGATAGAGGATTTGATTCTAACTCAGCCAAGGGCCAAAGGGAGCTTCTATAGAACCTATAAGGTTAATTTTGACATAGACTGAGACCCTCCATCCCTGAGTAGTACAGGTTTGTCTGCAATTCTATTTGATAGAGTCATCTTTTTAATAGCCTCATCTTTCTAACTCACTTCTTTGTATGAATTCTGCTTATTTTTATTGGGAAATGTAATAAGATACAGAAATTAATTGAAAACAAAAATAGTTAATATATGTGTAACCATCACCAAGATCAAGAAATATACATAAACATCATTCCATAATCAGCCTATCCCCAAACCTGCATCTTCTCTACCTTAATTCCACCTCTCCCCCAGAGGAAACCACTACCCTGAGTTTTATAGTATTCACTTCCTTGATTTTCTTCATAATTTTGCCTCCTACAAATACATTTCTAAACTTCAATGCTTTTGTTTAGTATTAGCTATAATTCACATAGCATGTAATTCACCCATTTTAAGTGTACCATTCAATGGTCTTTAGCACACTCATAGCCTTGTGCAACAAACACCATAGCAAATTTCAGAACATTTTCATCATTTCATGAAGAAAGCCAATAGTCATTTGTAGTCACTTCCCATTTCCCACAAGCCACCCTTTGATAGTTAGGTCCATGTATCAACTTGGCCAGGTAATGGTGACTGTTTTGTCAAGCAAGCACTGGCCTGATTGTTATTATGAGGGTATTGTGTGGATTTAAATCATTAGGAAGTCGATTGCATCTATGGATGATTACATCTACAATCAATTGAGGAGATTGCCTTCAGCAATGAGAGACATCTCATCCAATCACTGGAGGGCCTTAAGAGGAGAAGTGATGATTTCAGCATCAGAAGAGAGAATTTCCATCTCTCTTTCAATCACCCACCTTCTCCGGAGAATTCATTCAATACTTCTATCCGACTTGCAGACTGCCCTATGGAATTTGGACTCGTGTATTCCCACAGTCATGTGAGACAATTTTATAATATCTCATAATATTTAGAGATATTTCCTGTTTGTTCTGTTTCCCTAGAGAATCCTAACTAATATACATCCATCCCTAGAAAAATGAATCTACTTTATATATATTTACCTATATATATATATAGGTTATACATATTTACCTATTCTGGACATTTCATATAAATGGAAGCATATAGTTTGCCATCTTTTGTTACTGGATTCTTTCATTCAGCATAATGCCTTCAAGGTTGATCCATGCTGTGGCATGCATTAGTACTTTGTTGATTGGTGAGTAAATTCCAGTTTTGTTTATCCGATCATAGGTTGATGGATATTTGGTTTGTTTCTCAGTTTGGGCTATTATGAATAATACTGATATGAACATTCATTTAAAAGTATTTTTGAATACATATATTTCCATTTCTCTTAGGTATATACATAAGAGTGGAATTACTGGGTTAAATTTTAACTATATATTTAACTGTTGGGGAATTGCTAGACTGTTTTCCAAAATGGCTGACCCATTTTACTTTCCCATCTGATATATAAATGAAAAGAAGGTCAATATCATTAACCATGAAGGAAATACAAATCAAAACCCACAAGAAGATTCTATTGCACCCCCACTGGAAGGGCTATAGTGAAAAAGACATATAATAATAAATGTTGGTGAAGTTATGGAAAAAGTAAACCCAGACATTTATATTTCTTCTCTGGAGAATGCCCTATTCAGATCACTTGCCATTTTTTTAATTGGGTTATTTGTCCTATTCTTATTGAATTGTAAGAGTTCTTCATTCTGGATACAGTTGTCTTAACAGAAAAGTGATATGCAAATATTTTCTCCCATTTTTGGGTTGTCTTTCATTTTCTTGATGATAACCTTTGAATAAAATTTTTTTTAATTTGATAAAATATAATTAATCTATTTTGTATTTTGTCTCTTGTGCTTTGGTATATCAAAGAAGGCTTTGCCTAACTCAGAGTCACAAAGTTTAATTCCTTTATTTTCTTCTAGAGGTTTTATAGTTTTTGCTATTAGGTTTAGGTCTCTGATCAATTTTCAGTTAATTTTTGTATACAATAAACAAGAATCCAAACTTTATTCTTCTGAATTTGTATATCAGTTGTTCAAGTACCCTTTGTTTAAGAGACTTTTGAATTATTTCCCCATTCAATTGTCTTAGCACCACTGTTGAAATCAATTGAATGTAATTGTGAGGATTTATTTCTGGACTTCCAATTCTATTCCATTTTGGTCAATATGTCTATCCTCATGACAGCACTACAATGTATTGATTACTATGGTTTCATAGCAATGAATTCTCTCACTTTTTGTTTTTCATGGAATGTCTTTATTTTGCCTTCATTATTTAAAGATATTTTTGCTGGATATATCATTCTTGATTGACAGGTTTTTTCCTTTCAATATTTTGCCTATATCATCCCACTGCCTTCTAGTCTCTATGATTACTGATGAGAAATTGGTTATAAATTGTGTTAATAATCCCTTGCACTTGATAAGGCACTTCTCTCTTATTGCTTTCAAGACTTTTTCTTTGGATTTTGCTTTCAACATTTTTATTATTATGTGCCTGTGTGTGGTTCTCTTTGTTTTTATCCTACCTGGAGTTAGTTGAGCTTCTTGGATGTATAGATTAAGTTTTTTCATAAAATTTCTGATGTTTTCAGCCATTATTTCTTCAAATAGTTTTCTACTTTTTCTCTCTCCTCTCCTTTTGGTACTCCCATTTTGTGAATGTTGGTGTACTTAATGGAATCCTACATTTCTTTGAGTCTCTGCTCATTGTTCTTTATTCTTTTTCTCTTGCTCTTTTTGGATTGCATAATCTCTATCAACGTATTTTCAAGTTTACTGGTTCTTTCTTCTGCCACTTCAAAGCTACTGTTGAGACTTTCTAGTGAATTTTTCTTTTGTTATTGTAATTTTCAACTCCAGAATTTCCATTTGGTTTCTCATATATATATGCACATATAAAATTTCTAGCTCTTCAGTATTTTCTATTTGAAGAGACAATTGTATTTTCCTTTACTTCTTTAATTATAGTTTTTGAACACATTTTATCAACTAATTTGAAATATTTTGTTAAGTTTGACAACTGAGCCTTCACAAAGGCAGTTTCTGTTCCCTACATTTTTGTGTGCAAGAATCATATTTTCCTGTTTCTTTGCATGCCTTGTAATTTTTTTTGGTTGAAAACTGGACATTTTATATAATATTTGTAGCAACCCTGGATACTGATCCCCCATGCATACTCTGGAACTTTTGTTTGCTTGTTTCTTTAGTGACTTGCCTGAACTATAGCATGATGTCTCTCATGTTGCTCTACAAAGAGTGCAGCCTTTGTCATAGTCACCCTGAAATGACAGTGGTTTTTTCACGACTCTCTGTGACTGTCTTTCCCCCCTCATCTCTTATTTAAGCTTTCTGCCTCTGTTGGTACCACTCTCTGAAGTTGGGCTACACTAATTGCCAGCTGAGTGCTTTATTGTTTTCTTCAATAATCTGGGACATAAATTGTTCCACTGTCTGATCTAATTAAATCTAGGTCTCTTTTTAAGGGTTTTTTTAGAGGTCAGTCTTATTTCATTAAACATTAAATTTTTAATATTTATCCATGTTGTTATGGACAGCTATATATCATTCATTTCACTGATGTGTAGTATGCTATCTTGTAACTTACATTTTATTTTACTAAACTATGGCCAATGATTATCTGTTATGCATGTTTCCATTACATCTCTCCTGATGCATCTAAGTATGTATTCTGTGGTGTGTGACTTAAAGTGGTTGTGACATTTAATTTTATGTGTCAGCTTGGTTAGGCTGGAAGGCCTAGTCATTGGTCCAAACAGGCCTACTGAATTTTTCTCTCTGAGGTTAAATTCTACCTATGTTTGGCACTAACACATATACTAATATATAGTGTATGAGATTAGCATCTAAAATCAGTTGATTTTAAGTAAAGATTATCTTTGATAAGACAGTTGGGTCACATCCCATACCTTGGAGGTCTTAAGAGCAAGAGCTGAGGGTTCTAGGGATCAACATCAACTCATTCTAGAGTTTCTAGACTGCCAGCTTTCCCTAAGGGATTTGGACTCAAGACTTCAATATCACCTTTAATGGAATTTCCAGGCTGCAGCCTGCCCCATGGTATATTTGCCAGGACTAGCAATTGCATGAACCATTTCCTTAAAATAACTCTCTCTCTCTCTTTATATATAATCCCCTGTTAAGATTATCTGGAGAACCCTAATTTCGTACCAAGAATGGTTCTAGAAGAATGTAATCCTAAGGATTAATTATCTGAATTGGCTCTTATTTTTTAGAAAAGTCTCTGTAATCTGATTAGATTTAAAGGCACTAATGACTCTTATTTCTAGGGGTAAAGAAGACACTGATAGTACAAGGAGTGCTGTGGCAATAAAAGAATGCAAATATCACTACTGGATACTCCTAATCCATTGCTTCTTAAGAGGCGAGATTCTGGGTGACCATGCATTTGATACCTCAGGACATTTGTGTGTGTCTACTATTTATGAATATTCAATTCTGCTCTAGAAAACAAGAAAAACAAACAGCTAAGGAGTTTAGAGGAAAGTAGCTTGTTAGACATGTTAGATCTAGACGAAGTAAGGAGAAGTGTCAACTAAACATAGCTAGAAAAAGATGGAAGGGCCAAGTAGGCAGTAAATATCCATGAGGCACAAGGGCACAGGCATATATGTGTGATATATATGAGGAATCCAATATTCAGAAGATCGTAAACAACTCGCTGTTTTAGTTTCCTAGGCAGCTTAAGCAATTACCAAGAAATGGTTTGAGTTAAACAATGAGAATTTATTAGTTCATGTGTTGGAGGCCAGGACAATGTCTGAATCAAGGCATCATCAAGGGTGATGCGTTCTTCCTAAAGACTGTGGCAATCTGGGGCTGGCTGCTAGTGGCCCTTGGCTCCTCTGTCACATGGAAAGGCACATGGTGGCATGTCCTACTCTCTTCCTTCTCTTCTGGATTCCCATAAGCTTCTTTCTTCCTGTGGCTTTTTCTCTCTGTGTCTGAATTTCATTCCATTTATAAAGGACTCCAGTGATTGTATTAGGGCCCATCCTGATTAAGGTGGGTCACAACTTAACTGAAGTAGCCTCATCAAAAGGCCCTACTAAAAGTGGTTTCAGACCCACAGGAATGGCCTATATTTAAGAACATGTTTTTCTGGGGTACATACAGATTCAAACCACCACACTCCACCTTCTGTACTCCAAAAAGATGTTCTATCTACGTGAAAAGTACAATTAATTACATCACAATATTCCAAAAGCCTGAAGTCATTTCAGAAACAATGCCAAGTACAAAGTCTCATCTAAATTTGTTCTGTCCTCAGGCACAATTTCCTTCCATCTGTGAAACCTAGAAAACAAGTTATCTGATTCTGATATACAATAGAGGGACATGCATAGGATAAACATTCCCATTTCTATAGGGAGAAATTGAAAGGAAAACAGGGTTCACTGGTCCCAAACAATTCCAAAACCCAGCAAGTTATACTTCATTAGATTTCAAGTACTAGAGTCATCTATGGAATGATCTTTTGTCCTCCAGGCCTAAGGAAGTGGCAAAGCCACCTCTTTCAAATACTTGTGCAGCAGTCATGTTCGCCTCAAACACTGGGATGAAGGCTCCACCCTCTCCAATCCCTGGGATGACAGCCAGGCTCTCTGAAATCCCCAGGGTACAGGCTTCACCCTGTCAGAGCACTGGGGTGGCAGCACTCTTCCTGAACAATGAGGCAGACGGCCTGTGCTCTCGAAGCACCAGGGCAGACTCAACTTCTCCACACACACGGGTGGGGCCTGCTCTCTTCATCTGAGGCCCTGTCTTTGGTCCACAATTTACACTTCCATGGTTATTTGCTTGATGTGATTTTTCCCTTTCAATTTGTCCCTTCCATGTACTTTTTTGTTCCAGGTTGGCAGTGGTTCCATTTATACAATTACCCAACAAACTTGTCAACTATTCATGCAAAACACAGGGATCCAACCATCAACAAAAGCACTTTCTACAGATCCTTCCTGGATAACTGCATTTCCAATCCTGACTTCATAGAAATTGCTGACTGGTTCCATGTTCAGTTAAACCTTCAGATGGAGCACAATTCTTTGGGGACTTACTTTCTGGAAACTCAGCATTTTCTAAACCACAGAGTTCTGGTTTATTTGTGTATAGGAGTTCAGTTCTCAGCTTATCCCTTTCCTCTCACATTTTATTATAAACTGCAAGGAAAACCAGGCTGCACTTTCCATATTTTGCTTAGAAATCTCAGCTAAATATTCAAGTTCATAACTTTCAAGTTCTGCCACCCATCCAACATCAGTACTCAATTTTGCCAAGTTCTCTGCCACTTTAATACAATGATCACCTTTCCTCTACTTTCTAATAAGGCATTCATCATTTCTGTCTGTCTCATTGGAAGTACCTTTAGCATCCATAATTCTATGAACAGTCTCTTCAAAGCAATCTAGGCCTTTTCTATCAAGCATCTCACAATTCCTCCAGTCTCTAATCATTACCCAATTCCAAAGTTATTTCTACTTATTTTAGTATTTATCTAGTATTTGCAATAGCAGCATCCTACTCCAAAATCTGTTTTAGTTTCCTAGGCTGTTCAAACAAATGCCATGAAATGGGACAGATTAAATAATGGGAATTTATTTGCTCATGATTTGAAGCTGGGAAAAAGTCCAAATCAAGACTTCTCAAGGTGATGTTTTCTCTCTGAAGACAGTGTGGCATTCTGCGCTGGCTTCCAGTGATCCTTACTTCCTCTTTCATATGGTAAATCACATGGCGTGTCTCCTGGTCTCTCCCTTCTTTTCCAGGTTCCATTGAAACTTCTTTCTTCCCAGGGAATTTTCTCACTCTGCCTACATGCCATTCTTCCTAAAAAGGACTCCAGGATTAACACCCATCTTGATAGGCCTGGGCCATACTTCAACTGAAGCAGCCCCATCTAAAGGTCCTACACACAATGGGTTCACACCCATAGGAGTGGATTAGATTTAAGAACATGTTTTTCTAGGGTACATACAGCTTCAAACCACCATGCTCACCCAATAGTGACACACATTATGGTCCCATTCTTGCTCCATGTGTCCTCTACCCAAGAAACACCACCAAGTTCCATGTTTGCTCCTCAGGTTAATTGAGTGAGCCCCAACTGTGTTCAGCTGTGCTAAGCTACCTCTCCCCAACAGAGCAGCATATTTTGGATTCAGACATCTACCTTCTGTTGGGGGCCCTTTTTTCAAACTCACCTCTGGTTCTTGTAATTAAACCATCAGCAGGGGAAGCCTGATGGAACAGAGAGGAGAGAGAGAAAAGATATGAATGTTGAATAACACAGGATTCAGGAATTATGGTGCCTCCATCTGCTTCTGCCCTGTATTTCATCATGCTTCTGCTGTTTGTTTTCAATTGAGTCAATAAATCATGTGATTTGAACATTTTAATTTGGTCTGTGAACTTTTGTGTTCAATAAGGTTTTGAATAGTATGCCTGATAGTCTACTTGTATTTTGTTCATATTACCTTGGTGAGGTATGATAAGGCCAGACAGAGATTAAGAGAGAGACAACAGAAGACTTTGAAGGATTTCTTATGCTCAGAGCTCACTGGAGAGAGGGCAGCACACCACACACACCTACACAGGGTAAACACCAGGCTTGGTTGCTAGGCTGAGAGAGCATGTAGGACAGGGAAAGTGTCTTTCATTAGTGTGGTTTCTGTGGGAAGCGTGTGAGGTTGGAACAGGGGCACTCCAGCATGGGCTTGCTTGCTGTATTTGCTGGGACCAGAATTATCTAAGAGTAACAAATACATAGGTGCGGCTTAGCTACTTGGGGACAACTATATGTGTGAAAGCATAAATACAGAAGCTAGAAAATGCAGTCAATACAACTGGCAGCTGACTTTGGTATCAAAATATTTTTCCATATTACAAGTGGAAGTGTTGGGTTATAGGATTTGTATCTTCAACTTTAGTAGCTAATGGTAAAATGATTTTCCAGTAGTTGTTCCAGTTCATATTCTAACCGACAGGATATAAATGTTCCTGTTGATTTATATCCTTGCCAATACCTACTATTGTTAGAAATGTTCATTTTAGCCACACATGATGTGGCATCTGCTCATACTTTTAATTTATATTTCCCAGATTTCTTATGAAATTATGAAATGCCTGCTTGAGGCTTTTAGCCATTTTTATTGTTTTCTTTTCTTATTTATAAGTTGGAGTTATTTTTATATTTTGGATACATGACCTTTATCAGTTAATGTGTTTCAAATATCTTCTCCCATGTGATGACTTGATTTTATGGTGTCATAGAATGCACAGATGTTCTTAATTTTAATGTAATCAAATTTAACTAATTTTTATGGATAGTGCTTACTGTCTCCTCTTTAATTTTGCCAGTGACAAGAATATGAAGATATTTCCCTTTGCATTTTCTAAAAGCTTTATTATTTTGCCCTTTTCATGTGGAGACACAATCCATCTTGAATTTATATATATGTATGGTGAGAGGTAGGTATATAGTTTTTTGTTTTATTTTTAATCAAGTAGATAAAATTGTCCCAGCAACAGTAATTGAAAAGATCATCCTTTCCTTTCCACTGTGTATAATAAATGAAGTAGCCATATAGGTATGAATCTCTTTTCTGAAACATTGGTTTGTCTATTGTTGTGTCAATATAAAACTAAGTTACTATAGATTATTATTAGTGACTCTTCATATATGATGGAGTAAATCTTCCCACCTTGTTCTTAGACTGAACTACCTTGGATCTTCTTGGCCATTTGAATTTCTGTATATATTTTATAATAACTTTGACAAGCTACATATATACATATATAAAAACTATTAGAATTTTGCATGGGACTTCACTGAATCTGTAAAACATTTTGGACACAATTCATTTTTAACATAGTAAATCTTCCAATCAATGCATGTGCTACATCCCTCCATTTATTTAGCTTTTCTTAAATTTTCTCATTAATACTCATTTTTATAGAGACTTTGCACATCTTTTGTTAGTTTGATCTCAAGGTATTTGATAGTTTTTCAATGCTATTCTAAGTGTTGTACTTTAAAAAATTTTTATTTTTATAGTTTTCATGCTAGTAAACAGAAATTCAATCATTTTTCAATTTTGATTTGTGAATTTGGCAAAGTTACTGAATTATATATTATTAAATTATTTCTAATAATTTATATACAAATTATTTTGGCTTCTTTGCATATGTAATCAGATAAATAAATACTGACAATCCAGTTAATTTATTTATAATCCTTGTGTCTTTTTTCCTTATTTGCATTAATGTACTGACAAGGATTTCAGGTGCAAAGTGATGACACTAGGATTACTTGCATTGCTCTAAATCTCAAAGAAAAAAAAATCAACAGTTCACCATTACATATAGCATTTGCTATGCTTGTATTTTGTGTTGGTACTTTTTAATCCTCTTAAGAATATCAACTTTTGCTCTTATTTTATCATAATTAGGTGTTAACTTTTATCAAACACTTTTCCTGATCTATCTATATGAGCATATAATTTTCTCCTCTAATATAGTAATGTGAATTATACTGATTGACTTTTAAGGATAAGTAAGTTTACATTACTGAGATAAACCTAACTTGCTTATGATTGTATTGTTTTTATACATAGTGCTGGAATCTATTTGCTAATAGTATTTCATTTAGAATTTTTACATATATATTCTTGAGTAAGATTTAACTGTAAGTTTTATTTCTCTTAACATATTTGCTAGCCTAATAAGTGGATGAGTGTGCTCCCCCCCCCATTTTTCCATTCCTTGAAAGAGTTTATACAAGAGTAGAGGTATAATTTTTTCCTTAAATGTTTGAAAGATCTCTCTAATAAAGCCATTAAGGCTTGGAATTCCCTTTAAAAAACAGTTCTTAATTGTGGATTCAATTATTATTAAAAGTATAAAATGATTCAGTTTTTTTTCTTCTGTGTCAATTTTGAAAGATTTGTTTAGATTTTTAAATTTACTGACATAAAATTGCTTGTAATCTACTTTTACTATTGTTTAATATTTGCAGGGTTTGTAGTGATGCTATATATTTCATGGTTATTATTTATTTGTGCCTCATCTCTTTAAAGATAATAATATTTAACATTTATTTAAGTAGTATTTCAAAGGATCAATGTTTATATTTGTTGATTCTGTTGCACCTTTGCAATTTCTTTATTAATTTCTCCTGTTATCCATTTTCTCCTTTTTTTTAAGTTCATTTTGCTATTCATTTTCAAACTTTATTATATGGATGCTTAGCTTATTAATTTTCAGACTTTTTTTCTTTTGTACTCTGTATATTTAAAACTATGAATTTCCCTCTAATTACTCTTTCAGCTGTACCACACGATTTTTGATGTATAGTATTTTCCTTGTTATTCAATTAAAATATATTCCAATATTCATTAGCATATTTATGAATATCCAAATATATGAATAATTGCATTGTGGTCATAGAAAATACCAAAAAAATTCAAACCTTTGGAATCTATTCGTACTTGCTTTATGATCCAATATATGGCCAATTTTTATAAACAATCTGCATGTGCTTCTTTAGTTCCTGAACTTACTATACTATTTATGTCCATTAGGTCAAGTATTCTAATGATATTGTTCAAATTTTCTAGATGCTCACTGTTATTTTATTCTTTCAGGTATTAAGAGATGTGTGTTAAAATTATCCTATTAAAACTTATTCCTTTAGCTTTAGAAATTTGTCTATGTCTGCTTGCAGTTCTCTTATCCTTTTTTTTAAAGATTTTTAAAATTTATTCATTCCCCTCCCCTTGTTGTTTTTGCACTCACTGTCTGCTCTCTGTATCCATTCACCGTGTGCCCTTTGTGTCTGCTTGCCTTCTCTTCTCATCCTCTCTTTAGGAGACACTGGATACCGATCCTGGGACCTCCAATGTGGGAGAGATGTGCTCAGTCTCTTCGGCCACCACAGCTCTCTGGTTTGTTGTGTCTCTTATTGTCTCCCCTCTTTGTCTCTTTTAGTTGTACCAGCTCTCAATGTGGGCCAGCTTGCCTTCACCAGGAGGCCCCGGGAAATGAACCCGGGACCTCCCATATGGTAGACAGGAGCCCAATCGCTTGAGCCACATCCGCTTCCCTCTCTTATCCTTTTGTTTTCAACCTTTCCATACCTTTATGTATAGAATGTATCTCTTGTAAAGAATATACAGAGAATGAATTTTTGTTTTTGTTATTTTTCTTATCAGTTTGGATATTTTTTTACTTCTACCTGGAGATATTAGTTTCATCAAATTTAATGCATTTTACATTTTCATTGCCTGTTCTATTTCTTTTTAGAACCCCCCCCCCTGCTTTTTTTTCTCTTATTTTGGATTTATGTAGGGATATTATAATATTTCATTTTTCCCTCTGTTTGAAAATTATATACCCATTTTATATTCTTTTTATGATTGCCTTAGAAATTACCCTTGGCTTATATTCTCCTGCTCAATAAAAATATTTTAGAACAACTTAACTCCATTTACATCCTCTCCAACTGATATGACACTGCTCTTGTATACCTTTTCTCTATATGTTTATACCTATAAGATATGGTAATTATTTATGCTGTCAATATTCATGTAGATTTACTCCAAGCCCTTACCACAAACCCTACAATTTTAGAATTCCAATTATTTTGGATTTGGAAATGTAACACAGTACATAAACCTTGTATTATTTACCACCTCAGTGGGTGCTGGGCAGCACCTCATAAATGGTATAAACCCATTGTAAGTAGGACCTCTTTATGAGGTTACTTAAGTTAAGGTGTGACCCACTTCAGTCAGGATGGGTCTTAATTCCATTACTGCAGACTGTAATAAATGGAATGAAATCCAGATAGAAAGAGGGAGCAGCCAGAAGATGAACATCAATGGAAACTGGAAGAGAAGGGAGAGACCAGGAAATGCTGCCATGTGCCTTGCATTTAAAGACCAAGGATCACCAGCAGCCAGCCCCAGAATGCCACCATCTTCAGGGATGATAAAGGGCCTGGAATAGCCAAAGCCACCTTGAAAAAGATGGATGAAGTTGGAGGATCCATACTTCCTGATCTTAAAACTTATTTCATAGCCATAGTTATCAAAACAGCATGACTGTCACATGGACAGATAATAGACCAATGGGATTAAATTGAGAGTTCAGAAATAAACCAAAATGGGTGAATCTTTAACACATCTTATTGAGTGAAATAATCCAGATACAAAAGGACAAATATTGTGTGATCTCAGTGATATGAAATCATTAGAATTAGCAAACTCATAGAGTCAGAATCTAGACTATTGGTTACCAGAGGCTGGTCTGGGAGTAGGGTCTGGGGAGTTAAGGCGTGGTGTACATAGTTTCTATTTGGGAAGATGGAAAATTTTGGTAATAGATGGTGGCCATGGTAGCACAATATTGTGATCATAATTAACAACACTGAATCATATATTCGAATGTGGTTAAAAGGGGAAATTTTAGGTTGTATATATATTACTAGAATAAAATTATGTACAACCTAAACAAAGAACCCTAAATTAAGCCATGGAATATAGTTAGTAATACAATTATAAAAATATGCTTTCATGAGTTATATCAAACATGCCACACTAATGCAAGGTGTTAATAATAGGGTGGTATGTGGTAACCCTGTATTTTATACATGATTGTTCTGTAAACCCATAATTTCTTTAATAAAAAAAATGCAATAATGAGATTGTGGAGCTTGGTTAATATCTCACATGGCCGGTTCAGATCACAAGAGGCATCTGAACTCAGAATTTCAGACTTCTTATAGTCCTGCTTTAAACACATCCTCTGACAAAGTAGAGTAGGAAGAGAATATCACAGCTGGGTGAACAAAAAGACATTCAAACCAAATAATGAAGGGCACTAGCAGTCCAGGAACATAAGAAAACTTTCTCACAGAGGAATGATGTGGGCCAAGATCTTGAAAAGACCATTTGAGAGGGAAAAGAAAATCAATGTCTTTCTCTCCTGAATGGAGATGTAAATAATCTGTTTCAGCTGGAAGACTGCACAGCCTCATAGATTTTATATAGACATAACTTATTTCCAACATGGACCCAACATTTATTACACGAATTATACCATTATTCACATCCCTCTCCTAGAACGATCCAACATGCATGCCTTTTAAAATATGGTTTTATAGAATTTTTTATCATAAATTTCTATGAAAACAACAACCCATCAGACACTTTAATGGAAAAAGTCATACTTTTGGTTGCTTCAGGTTTCTAGGCACTAAAAAGAAATGGATTGAAGAATTAAATCTATCCTTGATAAACTACTAACACTCACAACATCAGACACTCTTACAAGTTGAAAGTAAATACAATCTTTAAGACAGTCTCAACAAAACCCAAATTGTTTATAATCTTTCTTAGGAGTTTATTAACTGTATGTGAATCATTTAAGCTACTTGGAGGCATCAAAAGCAGAGGGATTGAGAAATAAGAAAGCAATGCTGAAACAAAAATATCAAAGTATAAAATGACCCAGTTCTTAGATTGATGAGGGAAAGTGACTGCTTTTATACATCATTGGTGAGACAATAGGTTGCTATACCCTTTTTTATATAATAATCTTGCAGGGAACCAGCTGTGGCTCAATTGGTAGAGCCCTGGTTTACCACATGGGAGGCCCTGGGTTCAGTTCCCGGGGCCTCCTCGAGAAGGCAAGCCACCTCGTGGTGAGCTGACTCGGTGGGATGCCGCAGCAGGAGGAGACAAGCAGACACAGAAGAATGCAAAAGCAAAAATGAACACAGCAAGAACAAGCAGCAAGGGGGAATATATAAATAAATAAAAATTAAATCTTAAAAAAATAATAAAATAAAATAATCTTGCAATAACAGTGAAAATAAAAATGCAATTTGATACAGCAATACTACTTTTGGGAAATCTACCCTATAAAAAGAAAAACACCAGTGCATGAGGACCTTTATATATAACATTTATTCTTTTCACAAATATTGATTGAATGCCTACTATGTGTCAATCACTAAAGGCAGACAAGGACTCTTTCTTGTAAAACTTAATCTTTCTTGTAAAGCTTACAGCCTAAAGGAGAGAGGTGGTGTGGTGCCTTGGAGTTCTGTATCCCAGGTGTTTTTCATCTTAGCCCATTCCTGCAGATGTGAACCAATCATAAGTAGGACCTTTGGATGCGGTGACTTCAGGGAAGGTATGGTCTCACCGAAGTAGGATGGGTCTTAATCCTATTACTGGAGGCCTTATAGAGAAGGCTACACCAAGAGAAGCCACAAGAGAAGCAAGAAGTTGGAAGCCAACAGAACACAAACGAGAAAGAGAAAACACTGGCAATAACATTGCCATGTGATGGAAAAGCCAAGGAACCTCAAAGATTTCCATCCAGCCAGAAGATACCCACCCCAGTATTTTCGGTATCCAAGCCTTCTGGGCTCTGTTTCTGGGAGCCAATAAATTCCAGTTGTTAAGCCAACCATAGTATTTGTTTTAGCAGCCAGCAAACTAAAACAGATGAATAACAAATAGGTAAGAAAAGTATGAGGAGGGGATAACTGCTAAGCCCAGGCTCTAAATGGGACAATGTGATACATTGTAACCTTAGAATGGGTGATTAAAGAAAGGCCCTCTGAAAAGGTGACATTTAAGCCAACAAGAATCCAGCCTTGGAAGAATTACAGTGATATTTATACTTGCAAAAATCTGAAAACAACCTGAATGTTCAGCAACAATGAAATGACCAAATATGTGACATGATGCCCACATCATGAAATATTATACAACTATTAAAATAATATCCAATAGGCATCCTAAATGTAAACATGTCCAAAGTTTAACTTCTAGCCTTGCTCCTGAAAACACCTGTTCATTTTGCAGTCCGTGTATCTGCGCCATCTGAGTTCATGACAATGCTGTTCTTCCAGTTTGTACGCTAAAAACCTCTGTAGTGTTCTTGGCTCTACCTTTTGTTTTATACCGTGTATCTGGTCTCTTAGAAAATTCGGTAGAATCAATCTTTAAAATATACCCAGAATTCTTTCACTTCATATGACTCCCTCACCAAACCATCATCTTTCACCAGGATTATTGCAATGACCTTCTAACTGGCTCCCAGTTTATGCTCCCTTTAGTCAACATTCAGCATGGAAGCCTGAGTGATCCTGTTAAAGTGTAAGTCAGAGATGTTACTCCTTGGATCAAAACCATTCAGTCTCTTTCAGAGGAAAATCCAAAGTCCTTGTAAAGACCTTTAAGTTTCCGCTGGAAGGGACACCTATCATCACGCTAACCTCACCTCTTTCTACATTCTCCCTTGTTTACCAGCTGAGCTGGGTTTCTTATTATTTATTTCTTGACCACACCAGGAGCATATCTGCCTCTGGGCTTTGCTACTTACTGTTCTCTTTCCCCAAATATGACTAAATGCCTCTCTTCCTTCCATCCCTCCAATAATATCTTTACCTAAAGTTTTCACTGGCTGGACTAACTAAAATTGCAACTCCCAATACTTTAAATCCCCCTTTCCTATTTCACTTTTCTCTTTAATCTGTGTTACTATTTAATAATACCATATATTTTATTCAACTACAGTTTTTACTTGTCTCTGTCTCATTAGCATATAAACCCAAAGAAGCCTGGGATTTTGTAGGTTTTTTTAATTCACTCTGTTTCCCCAGTGCCTAGAACAGGTAAGCACTCTATAAGCATTAATTGAATTCATAAACAATATATATATATTTCTAAAGACCCAAACATAAATACAGATGTATATATTTACGAGTATATAATTCATTGTGTTAGAACACAAATCAGACTGTTCACATTGTTTCCCTCAAGGGAGTATAATTAAAGGTGATGAGGTAGTTATTAAAGTTTTTCTTAAGCATCGCTGAATTGATTGATTTTTTATAATAGAGGTTATATTTGTGACTTTTTTGAAAAATGTTATAATTTAATTTTACATAAAGCATATTGATGCTAGCAAGAAAATGTTTTTAAAACTCTCAAACCCAAAAATTAACCCATGTCTCCCTATTCAATATTAGTATCAGTTTTTAAATTGGAATCATAAATATTCAGACTTGGTAGCTGTTTATATGATAAAAGATTTTGGAATTTCAGTGGATTCCAAGCTTCTCAGACCTGGAGGCTGTTCTAGATTTCCTTGGTAACAGCATAAGCCTCTGGATCTTGACCAGGGAAAAATCTAAATGAAATTTAAGCAAATCAATCCTCATCCAGTGAAGGCGTTTTCATACTCTGATTGGTTGTGGCTTTTGGGTATAGTTTTAAAAGGACAAAAAAATAAGTGCATTGACCAGCCAGTCTCTTTTTTCCCATATGCAGAAACATAAACGACACAGCGAATGTCTGGGTGGGGCTGAACAACATCCCCCTTGGCCTTCCCTGAGTAGTTTTCTGATAGGGCCAAACAGCTGTTTCAGGGGTCCATGGAACCAGAGTATTTTTGAACCATGGTGTGAGTAGGGTGGAGTGCAGAGGAGTCTAACATTCAAATAAGGTTGAAGGAAATGTTTGAGAAATATGGGATAATATACCTGTCTTCAATTATTTTAAAGAAGCATGCTGATTTTACTGTGCAGCTCTGGAGAGCATCACTGAGATTAGGTTTAACAAGGGAAAGCGTTTGATAGTAGGAAAAATGAACTTTCCAGAAACCATGGCTGGCAAGTGGTGGAATGGACTCTCGTGAATTAATAAGCCTCCTGTCACTGGAGGAATTCAAGTAGAGACAAAGTTTAAGTAACCCATGGCAGAAGTGGTATGCCAGGCATTTCTTACCAGGTGGGGGATTATACCACTGAGATCCTCCACTTCTCACATTTTAAGTATTAATACTCTTTTGGTTCCAAATGACAGAAACTCTGCCTTTGTGTAAGCTTGAACAATTGAAAATCCAAAATTAGATCCTAGCTTCAGATGTGGCTCAGTTGAAGAGTTTAAAGACTTGTATCTCTCTCCCTTTCTTGGATTTATTCTTTTTT
>PVKH010010651.1:0-18143 GCA_004027955.1 Chaetophractus vellerosus | reverse complement strand
AAACATACCCTTTGAAACGGAGATCATTCAAAATTGACATAAATTTTGCAATAAAATAAAATGTTTTTAAGAGTGGAATTAAGACAAATGCCAAACAATGAAAAGTGTGTATAGTTTCAATGTTAACTATTTGCCAAAAGACTCTAATTCCTATAATAAGTAAAATGTGGAGCACAACTGTTCTTTTCTTTAAATCACTTTTTGAGGTCTCCCAAATTAAACTTCTGTAAGTGTTTAAAGCAGGACCAATTCTTTCAGCTCATATAGTTTCAAGAACTTGAAATCCCATTTTCAGATTGCTTAATCTGGAAGTTGAATATGTTCTTGAATCCCAATTGAAAACCAAGATATGGCATTACATTTCCCTCAGATACATTCAGTATGTGCTGTTAATGAGGTCTTTCTTGAATGCACATGAGGAAGAAAGTAAATTTTCCTTTATGGTAATATTTTAGCTAGTGAATTAGTTTAAATTAGTTCAAAGGGTTACTTGTTAAAACCAGAGAGTTAATGTAAATCTTTCCTAGTTTGGAAAAGAAAAATGGATTAGCTGATTAAATGAACACATTCCAAACAATGTGAAATTCAAATGTCAAGGTATTTTCATTTAAAATTCATGGTAAAGTAAATAGTATTTGGAAATGGGCTAACATAAGCAAATGTAATCGTTAATCAATACTACTTTTTTTCTGAGAGAAATTATTAAAATGTCTGGAAATCCAAAGAAAGAGTCAAATAATCCATGAGGCCCAAGAGCACTATTTTGATGTCGAAATCAATAAAGCAAATATGGCAAAACTCTCTGACAGTGTCCATTCTTTCATATACTTTTTTTTTTTTGTTAATTTATTTTATTACATATCTCCCCTCCCCCCCGCTGCGGCGATATGCCGAGACTGGTCACTGCGCAGGCGTGGCTTTCCCCACTTGTGGGCGGCTTCTGCTTCCATTCACGGCCAGCTCTCAGTTCGCGGGTGGCTGGCTGCTCTCCATTCGCGGGCGACCTGCCCTGCCCGTGGCGGCTTTTGCCCTGTCCGTGGCAGCTTTTTGCCTTGCCCACGGCAGCTCTGGCCCGCCCATGGCAGCTTGCCATTCTCAAGGCGGTCTGCCCGCTAGGAGAGGTCCCCGGGAACCGAAGCCGGGGCCTCCCATGTGGTATGCCAGCGCCCTATCCACTGGGCTATCTGGCCGGTCCCCTTCCATATACTTTTAAAAATTTGGTCAATGTGGAGATGCAAAGGATGCTTCATTCAAGTTATTGATAAAAGACAAATATTAAACAAGACAAATAGTATATACATGCAAAGTAATCCAGTCTTTAAACCTTAAATATACCTGTATTGTCTATTTTTCTTAGGAACTGTTCTTTTTAAATTTTTGCCCCATCTTTATCATTGCTCATATCTTCTTTTTTCATGATTTTACATTGTTCCTGGGATCATAGCATTCCTATATTAAAATTCTCTCTAGTTTTCACATTTAATGCACCAGGCTGATTTCAGGTATTGCATTTGGCTCAAGCAGTATTATGTGCTAAATATGGTTGAACTAATTTAAAGTTATTTGAACAGCTAAGTGTAGAAAATTCACTAAAGAAAATCAATCCTCTCTGTTGCATTCCATAATAATTTCTTTAAAGTTGAATCTGGGCATATTAATCCATTTGATCATTTTGACTAAACTTGCTGATCAAATTGCTAGAAGAAAATATAGTGTCCTTGAGAGAAGAGAGGGCATAGAGAGATAAACACCAGATAAACTAGAGATGAAAGAAAAAGTTAAATATATAATGCAGCATTGGGCTTTGGAGTGAAGAAGGTTTGTTTCAAATCCTAGATCTAATTTTTACAAGTGGTGTGACCTTGGGAAACTTTATTTACATATATTTTCCAAGAATCGTCTTTAAAATGGGAATAACAATCTATTTTGCAGGTAGTTGTTTTATTTTGAAAATGTGCATAAAAATGACTGGCACGTAGTAGGTACTAAAAGAATGAAAGCTGTTACTGTAATCAATGGAATGAAGAAAAGGAAATGTGTGAGGTGAGGATGGAAAGAGTGAGAGACCCATAACTTTTTGGTTTTGGATAATCAGTCAGGTAAATCATTGGACTTATTGAAATAATAAGGCAAACAGAAGTCAAAACACATGATCTCGGTTGGATATAGATGGATGTAGATGTTATGGAGCTCTCTATTCACATCTCTGAAATTTTTTTCTTTTCTTTTCCATTAAAATATTTGAATCACTCCTCATTTCTATTTTTGCATCTTCATCAGCTTAGGTCTTCCACATATCTAATTTTTCTTATGTTTCTATAGGTATGAATTATTACCTCCTTCGTTTGCATGGGGACAGAAAAGTTCGAAATGGTATACGTATATCAATAATTTCTACCAGCTTGTTTCAACTTTTATTTTATTAACGATGATTCAGAAAATTATTTACATTTTCATTAATTTAGTTAAGCAATGATTTTCTAGATAGGATAAAATCCAAGATATTCAGAACTTTAGTCTCTGCAGAATTCATTTTGAAAAATTCAGTAAAGGGCCAACATCAAGTTATTAAAATGCAATATAAACTTTCCATTTATAAAGTAAAATTACCTCTGTAAAGATAGATTTTCCTATTATAATCTCTCCCAAATTTAGGACTGGCTCTTTCCTAAATCTCTTATAAAATATTCTAGTTTGAATGTAAGTGAAAAATCTTAAATGCAGAATAAAAACAGGACCAGTTTTATAAGATTAAAAAATCTAATTTTTGTTTTTATTTTAATAATGACACATCCAAGGCAAGTCCTTCATCTGTCATCTAATTAAAAATTTGATGAGGCTCGATGTTTTACCCAATGCAAAATTTAGGGGAACTTTTTATAGCCCACCAGCTATCTTTATTAGCAAAATCTGTTTGATGAATATTAGCTTACACTGGTAATTCCCATGATCCAGCTGTTAAGTAATAATGCCTCCCCCCACCCCACCCCCATCTCTGAAAGTTTAATTTTATTTCTGTGGACATCCAAGTGGCTTTGAGGAATCCCCAATTTTGACAACAAAATGCAATTGGGGAATGAGCATACATATTTTTGGTAGATTTTTCAAGTGTTTTTCTGGTCTTATAAAGCACTCCCTTTGAAATTTTCCTTTGATATAAGATGGAAAACAATATGAATAATCTATCTGACTTAAAGGATATTAAAAAAAGAAAACTTGATAGGTCCTTGCAATATCATAATTTATGTGAAACATGAAAAAAACATGCATACATAACACCTTTCCTGTCTGGCTTCATCTGAATTCATTTGTTGTCAAAACAGGTTTCCATATTTAACTTCTTTTTTTGATTATGCCTTTTCCTTTATTTCATGGAATGATATGTTATTATCTCTGAAGTGCAGATTTCTGCCAAGTTCTGTGCACTTCAGCGTTAAGAGTATGGCCCACAACTCTGGGAATCTTTGTTGAAGCTGTAGAAATAAAATGAATAGTATAAAAGCTTGATAGCATCTGTGGATAGGAAACTCATTAAAGGCCCCAGCCCTCTGTTTTATTTCTAATCACATTTTCCCTGTGGGATTTCAATGTCTTGCAGGATGAAGCCAGCAGGACTCATTACTTACAAAACAATGTTTAGAGTGCTTTGGTGGTGCTGGAATGCTTCTGCCAGTCAGGTAAAGAACCTAGGCCTTTATCCTTTGGGGGACAATGCCGGCCAGCTCACAAACTGCTTGGAAAAGTCATGCCTTTGAATGTAGCTGCAGGTGTTGCTCCCCAAAGGCGGTTGGTGGGTACCCTCCTATGCAATGTACAATGGGATAATAGAAAATTCACTTTGGAATTCAAACAAAGTCTTAGAGAAATGGAAATAATAGGAACACAATTTTGAGACTTCCTTAGTTTTTCCCACGAACTCTGGACCATGACTAATACCCCCAGGGCAAAAAACATGCCATTGCCTTTAAGGGATGTATACAATTCAGTGTTTCAGATAAGTAAGTTTCATGACCTCACCAGTTTTGTGGCTTCCATTCATTTACTAGAAAGCAAATTTAAGGCAGAGTAGGAGAGCCATGTTATGGGGTAGAACTTTGAGACATTCAATCTAATAAAAGATCAATGAATTTGAGTATAAGGTACAACAAACCGTTTTTCTTTCTAAAAGAAATCATTGCTTTAACCAGATTCACTAAATCAAATTAGTATAGTTCTGACTGAATTGCATGTTTCTCTTTGGTAATGTCACTAGTGGCATTTTGGAAATATTCTTAGAACTTGTAAAATTCCTGCAAGAATAATAAGGACCTTGCCATTGTGGAATCAAAGAGATTCAATCACTTAAAGTAGTACTATAGGCTTGTCAAGTGGAATTGCTTTTACAGATTTGCTGAATAACTCATCCATAATGGCTGAAAATTTCAGCCATTTTGTTAAAACACCCAAGGCAGAAAAGATTAGTGTGCACCATAGAATAGCATATGTATAATCATGAAGAAGTTTAGACCATGCCTGCACAGTGAAGTACCATTTAAACATCCCAAGCTCCAGTCATTACATTATGGAGAACAATGTGAGCTATGTAAAAAATGAATGGTGACTTGTCTATAGCTAGCTGATGAGGCTTCCCTAGCATTTAAACTTGGTAAAATGTATTTCTAAACAAAGTTGTTATCCTTACAGCTTATCTTTACAGATGAGAAGGTTATGTAGAATCTGGCAGGAGGGAATTTACAAAACAGTTCAATGTGGTAACTATAGAGAAGTTAAACCGTGAGAAAGTGCTAACCTAGTTGTTGAAGAATTAATATCAATTAAATTCCTATCAATAATAAGATAAGCTGACAACAAACATCTGGGTTGCTAAAACAAGAAACCATTAAGCTTTTCCCTTTTAAACGCATTTTTTTTTGACAATGGAGACACGCAAGCTATTTGTCAATGGGTAAGTTTCAACTTGAAAAATTAAATTGCCATTTTAAAGATTGTCCCCCAAGCATGGTGGATTTTGCAGACGGTACTGAGCAAGTAACATATTTTTTAATGTCAAATTCACCTTTCATTTTCTCTGCTGAACATGTCAAGAATATTATATTTGATTTTATACTGTCAAAAATTCAAACTCCACAGAGAATAAATATGTTTTCCCTACCTATATTTCACATTTTGCATTTTGGGGGATATATTTAGCTTGAGTTGTATATGACATTCAATGGAATAAAAACATGTATATAGAAGTCATTTTCAGCTTGAATTTAAATTCATCTGCTTGTTACCTTGTTTAAACAATAAAAAGGGAAAATATTCCCCAGGAAACATGTTTAAATATCAGTATATAAACAATGATGTCACCTTGTAATTTGAACGAAATATTAATGGAAAGAAGAGCAGATGAGTATCAGAATATATTATGAATAGAGTAAATACAACAGAAGGGCATTTTCTATCAAAAGAAAGAAGGTAAGAGCCTTAAGAGATATAATTCATAGTCCCAGCAAAACTAATGCATTTGGAATAGGATATATAGGTCATCTTTAATTTCACTGTTCCAAAAACTTTAAGAGTCTTTACATATTTACAGATTGAAATTTTGAGTCATAAGGATGATAACTGAATCAAGGAGATCTTTTGGTCTGCACAGTTTGCATAGATTTTGCCAGAGGTCATGCAATAGGTCAGCTGTACTACCAAGAATCCAAATTCTGATTCTAGCATTCTTTCTACAACACTCCTAGCTTCCCCAAAGCAAAGTGGCTTACATAGAAAAGATTAGAAAATTCCTCTTAGAAGCACACAAAGCTAATTGAAAAAGAAATCAACCAATTAACCCATCAAATGAGTCATTCAATAATAAAAGCAGGTTTTATTTGACATGTTCCAAATACGCCAGGAATTGCTGCCACTTCTTCCAAATCATATTGAGTCCTTTCCTACCAAGCTTTCCCATCCCAGTTAGCTGTGTGTAAGGTTCTAGAGGAGGCCAATAAACAACATCCTCTCTTTCTCTCCTAAGTTTAGAATCTATTAAAAGATAGGCGTTAGAGTTGGCTGGATGGAGTTCAAAGTGTCAGCTTCATTGCAGGTAAATGGTGGCAAGTAGGACCTGACTAACGGGAGAGCCACTCATACCACCAGGAAGCATAGAAACCTCCCGCCCAGCCACAGGCAATGCTGCAGACCTGCAGGCTTCCCTGGTGGGGCTGGAGCCTCCCGACCAGCAGGAGAGTGGACCTCTGTACTTTCTGCCCACTGGCAGACAGATCTGAATGAGAGAAATGCTGAGCTGTCTTTTTCCTGACAGCATCTCCAGAGGAGTTGCACCCCTTCCCTTGGGACCTGAGAGTGAAGAAGCAGGGGACCCCAAAGACCCCCTTGGATCTTTGTCTTCCTAGGAAACTGGCTGCATACTTCTTCCTCTCTAAGGAGATGAGAGGAATGGGGGATAAAGTGTGCTCCCAACAACTGCTGGATGAACCTTTTAGCTGAATTGAAAGTCTTATTTGTTCTGTGTGCTCATTGCCTCTTCCTTGCCCATTTTATATCTTAATAAATCATAATATGTCTCTCTCAGTATTCTCATAGTTTGCAGGCTCTCCCCAGTTTCTATTCCCACTGGCAAGTGATACTTTTACCAGTGCATGCCGTTACAAATGGGTGCTGAGTAAACCGACTTTTGTTTTTCACACAGCAGAGAACCTGTCCTTGCTATTCAAAGTATGATCCACGGCTAGCAGCACCAGAATCACGGGCAGCTATAAGCTGTACAGAATCTTGGGTCCCATTCTAGACCTCCTGAACCAGAATCTGCATTTTTGCAAGTTCCCCAGGTGATCTGTGGTCACATTAGATTTTGAGAAGCCCTGGCATAGATAATTAGTGTCTTCTCCAAAGTGGTCACCTGAGGAGTCTCAGCCCTTACTCTACTGAGGCTCCTGTTACTCAAACTGTTTGGGGAACTGTGGAGTTTAGGGTCATGGCACCTCAATGTTTTCTTCTCAAGGCTACAAGGAATATCTTAGTCCAGTAGCTGTGACAATATATGAGCCAGCAAGGCCCTATAGAAAGGTCCATAACCAGGAGCAGCATCAGGGCATTTTTCAAACAATACGGACTGTGGACTCAGACCAGAGTTAGCATCTCAGCTCTACCACTTACCAGCTGTGTGAGCTTGGCTGGTTACTTGACCTCTCTCAGCCTCATATTTCTTGTGTATAAAATTAGGAAAATGATACTAAACTTTTAGGGTTGTTATGAAGATTCCATGAATATATGGTCAGTGTAAGACATATGGGGCAGGGGAATATGTTTTAGATCCTTCCCCCCACCCCCCACCCCCATTTCCTACAAGTGAAAGATGCCCTTACTTATTTTAATAGTCTTGCTTTAGCATCATAATTCTACAATGTGCAATGTGAGATATGCAGAAGGAGGGAGATTTGTTTCTCCTATCTGAGGCCATCACTTTGTGACTGAGCAATGATTGTCATATTCTATTCTGCTTCTGCTGAACCACAAATAGCTCAGTGTATTAAATGTATTTACCATTGACTTGTCTTACAAGTCTATGAAGTGGAAACTATTACTATTGTGATTTTTATAGATGATACAGGGGCACAAGGAAGTTATGTTACCTACCCAAAGACACCCAGCGTGTAAGAGTGGCCTTCTAGAGCCCATATTATTAACAATGGTGTTAGACATGGCGTTGGAAAGATTCGGTTACTTACTCTTCCTGTGGTTTCTGTTACAAACAAGGGTGTGAGTTTTGAGGTTAAGGGCAGAGTCCAAAATCTGACAAGAAACTGAAATTAAATGGCACATGTGGGGAGCCAGCTGTGGCTCAATTGTTGTGGCTCTGGTTTAACACATGGGAGGCCCCGGGTTTGGTTCCCGGGGCCGCCACGAGCAGGCAGGCTGCCGTGAGAGCAGGCAGGCCACCGCGAACAGGCAAGCCACCGCATGGTGAGGTGACTCGGCAGGATGCCGCAGCGGGGAGAGACAGGCAGACACAGAAGAACACAAGGCAAATGAATGCAGCAAGAACAAGTGGCAAGGGGAGGGGGGGGATATATAAATAAATAAATAAATAAATAAATAAATAAATAAATCTTTGAGAAAAAAAAAATAGCACATGCAGGAGAAGCCAAAACTTAAATCTTCGCTTCATTTTTCTAGGTAAGAGTCCCAACCTTCCTTCTCACAGCAATAATTTCTTTTCACTTTGAAGTGCTCTTCCCTATCTTTTTGGTAAATAAACAATTCTGGTTTCTCACTACCTATTTTAAAGAACTCTGCCCTACAATCAGTGGTGGTAGAGGAGAGCATGGGGCCAAATGCCCCTCTGGTTTTTCCTTGTGATCAGCAGGAGGCTATAACCAATGCCCATTTACCTCCACGTGGTGAATAAAATGACTGTGAACTCACCTTATTTTTTTTTTTGGATGCTCATTAAAACTGCTATTATTTTCAAATTTTATTAGAAACAGACTTAATATTTATTACTTACAATATACTTTATATCAACTGGAACATTCCAAAACTGTATTCAATGTGATATTATTTTTAAAAATACCTAAAAATGCTTTAATTACTGTGTTATTCATTCATCCGAAAAATGTATATTGTGCATCTTACTAGGTATCGAGTCTTCACATAGGCATTGAGGAAACCACATTGAACAAGACAGACAAGATGTCTGCTTTCACAGAACCTATGTTCCATTTGGAAGAAAGAGACAACAGATGAGCATGCAAATAAACTACAAAACAAGAGAAAAATACAGAAGCATGGTCTAACAAGAATTGAAGTAAATTGATGTGATAGAGTGACTGGCTGGTCACAAAAGGTCTTCTCAGGAAATATGTAAGCTGAGCTCTAGGTGACCAAAAGGATCAAATTAGGCAACAGCGAGGGAAGAGTGGGACTGTCAGGGGAAACAGCAAGTGCAAAGGCTGTGAAGTAGAAATACATGAGCAACCTCTACGATGTGAGCATGGCTGGATGTCCAGGATTCTCCTCTTAATGTTCTGTCAGGAACATTTAATGTTTGTTTATAAAGTCCTCCATTTACAGACAGAGCTGTTCAACTCAGGTAAAAATGAAGCGATGTTTTGAGAATCTCACAGAAAAATAATTATGATTGAGTTCACTTTAGTGGACAATATTAAAGGTTGAGTATTTTTGAAATATCTATACACGCAAAAAAATCAAAGCTCATGTTTACTATATATTTAAGATTAGTTGCTTATTTTATTAGAAAACACTATTGGGACATTAGTTAAGAGATTTGTATTCAAGACCCGAATTTACCACTAAAAGCTGTGTACTTGCACATGTACATTCACTTGTTTGGACTGAAATTTGCTCAACTACAAAAGAAAAGTGATGATTGGAGAAGACATCATCAGCTTATTTTTCTGTCAGGACAACGTTATTAGAGATGTTATTAATGGTAGAAAACATTAAATGTATTCTAGAATATTAGGTAAGGAGAGTTGAAGCACTAAAACACTACTAACTACAATATATAATACTGATGTTACGAAAACATACAATGTGCGTTTTAAAAAGTTAATTGCATTATGGCCTTTTCATTTGAAACTATAATTAGCACTGTACCCATCAAATTGGTGTCCCCGAGACTTAAATCTTCTGGCTGTTCATATGTGGATTGAGCCCTGAATCTCAGCAGAGTTGCAGCCAACACCTACTCTCCAGTTCATTGGACTTTCCCAGGACAACTAACAAAAAGATGATGTTGAACAATTCTCATCCCAAAAAACAGAGTATCTACAGTTTCAAGCAAGACAGTTCCACCCATCTACCCCATGGGCTCTAAGCCCCTTCTCAATCAGAAACAGAGTGGGTATCACCATCCCCAAATCCTTAAGATTGAGGAATAAACAAACATAAGGAGGGAATGCAACTATAGACCAAAGAAGACATTATTATTCTAGTAATGGAAGAACTTGTAACATTGATATTAAGATAGCAGTCACTAGAGGTTCTGAGGAGAGGGAGAGGGAAGAATAGGTGTAACATGGGGACATTTTGGGGACATTGAAATTGTTCTGCATGACATTGCAATGACAGATTCAGGCCATTATACATCTTGTCATAACCTATAAAATAGTGTGGTACAAAGTGTAAACCATAATGTAAACTACAGACCATGTTTAGTAGCAATGCCTCAGTATGTGTTCATCAACTATAACAAATGTACCACACTAATGAAAGATGTTATTAATGGGGAAAAGTGTAGGAGGGGGAGGGGATGGAGTATATGGGAATCTACTATATTTTCAATGTAACATCTATGTAATTTAAAACATTTAAAAGTAAAGAAAACATTTACATTAAAAAGGTGAATTTTAATAGCACCCACATTACACTTCAGTTAAAACTAAACACCATATTTGTACGATATAGAGGTTTTATTGCACTAGCATCATCAGCTTTAAAAGTTGGAAGATTGTCGTTTCCCTAAAGATAGTAAACAGGCTCCTTTAGTGGTTCTGTGGTTATCATCATACAAACAATTTTCCATTCAAATGATGGGGAAAAAATGTATGAACAAAGAAGTCCACTATGTGTTGTATATAGTAGTGGATCCATAAAATGTTCTACAATAGGAGGAATGATTAAGTAGATGGATTATTATTGCATCCATTAATAAACAAAGATATGGAATGTTATGTGCATAATGATTATAGTCATGTAAAGATTGTAGCAGAGGAAAAAAAGTCCAAATAAATATACAAATTGAAGGTGTTGGACCTATCAGGTGGGGGACAGTTTTTTTCTTTTTCCTAATTTTCTAAAATGATTTCAGTTGTTTCATATGTAATATGTATATATATATATATATATATATAAAGAAGAAAATTACCAAGTATAAATATTTTGAGTTTGATTTTCTAAAATTATGGTTTACTAAAATTTCCTTTATTTCATAGCTAGTCAGTACTAGGTACAGCAGTGAAAAGTTTTTAACCACAAATTCCCCCAATTTTTCAATTTAGCTCATGCTACCTCATCAAAAACCTCCAGGCAAATTTTGCCCACTGATTCTTTAGGTTCTCTCTTATTACAGCCATTAAAGCTGCTAATCAGCATTTGTCTTGCTAGCAATTTGGATAATGTGATATTTGTTTTAGAGGAACTGGTCATAGACAGTAAATTGCTTTCGGGCAATAATGGTTTTCTGTGGGTATTTATCAGGATAAGATTTGAACTCATGCTTGAGAGGAAAAGGCTTCAGTATTCCATTTCCTCCACCTTGTTAATTTTTAGATAATGACTAGTAAAAGACATAGAATATTTAATGTAGTGAAATACAGCAGAAATCCAGAAAATTTTTCATTTTTCTTTTTACTACATGAACAAAAAACAAGAAATAAGACTACTTTACTGGATGAAACCAAATCCATTTTTGTTGGGTCTGTCTTACCATAATTAGGTTCTGTCCGAAAAGTATTACATGATGGTAATAATTTAAATTAGCAATATCATTTGCAACTGCATGTAAGGTATATCAATTTATACCTAAATATATGAACTTGTGTTTCTAGAAACATATCAAATAATGTCCAGAAAATATGGCATATAACATGAAATCATTTATCAATATGTCTGTCTACATACACAACATCTAATAAACTTACTTTTGATAAATATGAACTCTATGCCAGGTGTCTTTACTTAATAGATCAAATGAACTCTTTCATTACCTATACTTCAGTAATAGCTCTTTGAAGAGAAATGTGCCTTGGAATTTTTCATGTTCTCGTTATTCTTCAGAAAGGCAGTATTTCACATTGCCTGAAGAAGGTGCTCATAGTTTTACTTCTCATCCAAGACCCTAAATTTTCTATTTTAAACATTTCCTCCATTCCTGACATTTGAATTCATCATTCACGTCTGTGACATGTTTTCATATTATCATTTAATACTGATGTCAGTACCAAACAGTAATAAGAGTGCAAACATCTGTTGTTTACTCGGAAATGATTAGATTCCATATATAATAATGAAAATTTACCCTATTGCAGTAATGTTTTTGGAAAAAAAAACTTGCAAACATTTTGGACTCTGGTGATACCTATAAAAAAAGCAATGGAAAATCTAGTTATATAAAATGTGTCTTCTATTTGTTTAATCCCAGCAAAATTTAGGATGAGTGGGAATAAAGTTTATTCCAGATCACATTTGCATTAAGAAGATACTATCAAGTAAATATACCCATAGGCTTTTGCTTAGTGATGTTTAACTACACTGTGACTAAAAACTCAGAAACAATGCAACCAAAGAAATAAAATCACCTAGACTTCTGGGAGGAAGGCTTATCATTTTATTGTCCTTTTCCGAGTTTGCAAATTGTTTCTTTGGTGACTTTCAGTCGCAATGGCAATATCTGGAGAAATTACATTTCTTTGCCTGGCTAACCATTATTCTTCCTTGGGAATTCTGCTCAGGCATTGCTTTCTACAGAAAATATCCCCTAAACCCCCAGGTTAACTAAATGCTCCTCCTTGGAACTTGCAGTGGATAAACTGCAATTCAGCATTCACCGTAAGTATTATAATGGAATTATCTCATCTCTGAAGATCTTCTCTATTTGATTGTAAGCAGAGACCCAGCCTTTTTCATCTTTGTACCACTGGTATCCCATATAGCAAGATGGTACTTGATCATGAATAAAGGATCAGAAGTTGGGTGAATGGCAAGAGTAACTCATAAGGCAATGTGCTAGACCCAGGACAAAGAAGATAGTTCCTTTAAGACCTAATTGTTGAATAAGCTAGAAATAAATAAATGCTACCATGAGATTGTGTACAGGAATCATGGGAAACAGAAACGGGAATTTAATCAGACTTAAGGAAAGGGGAATATGCCTTGGAAATCTTTCAGAAGAGCCAAACTTCAAGTATAAGAGAGCAAGACAATTTTGGGAAGCTACAAAATAGTTAAATGTGTCTTGGGTTTAGGATTTCAAGGGTGGATGATGAAGTTGGAAAAGTAGATAGGAGTCAGAACTGGTAGGCCTAGTAAAGCTGAGTACTTTACATTTTGATCTGCAAAACAAGGAGCCTTTGAAGGATTTTAAGCAGAAGAGTGATATGGTAAGATTTAAATGTATGAGCACTATAGCTATGGCAGCATAATGGAAGATGAATTTTCAGGGAGCCTAAACTATAGAAAGGAGATAGTGATGAGAGTGATAGGCCAGAACTAAGGTAGGAGAATCAGGAATAGATTAGAAATATACTGACCAGGTAAAATCAAGAGCACTTGGTGAATTAAAGGATGAGATATCTAGCAAGGTGAATTAATGCTTGAGTTGTGGATTGGCCTATGGGGATATGAAGGTGACAATCAAAAAGAAAAGAAATACTTGAGGGTAGGGATGTGAGCTCAGTTTTAGATGGGGTAGAGGTCCAACAGACAGATATAGGCATCTAGAGTTCATGAGCAAGGTCTCTGGTAATGATATAGATTTGGAATTGACCATGTTGATTGAAGCTTTGGGTGTTATAATGGGCACTGAGAGTGAGAAATTTTTATATTTTCTGTTTTAGACTCAGCAACCCAAGCCAGCTTCATTATGGCTTTGTACCTAGTAGCCTGTCCCTGTAGAAGCTTGCCCTCAAGTACTGCAGATACTTTGCCTGTGGATGCAGAATGCTGTATGTATCTGGGTGCTGCACAACTTAGACAACAACCAACTGATGTGGAAGGGTGAAAGTCGAACTCTCCTATCTCCAATTGGAGCAAATTCTAAGGTAGAATTTACCCTCTAGGAATGTGCCTAAAATCGCCCTTTTTCTTGTTTTTTTTTTTTTTCCCCTAAGCCTGTCTTGCTTTCCCCACTCCCTTACCAGCCTCTCTGGGGAGCACTTCCTTAATACATCCCTTGCAAGCAAATAATCACCTCAGGGTCTATTTTGGGGGGATATAGACCCAAGACTTGTGTAAATAAGATCCCCCAAATAGGGTATTTAAAATGAAAAAAAAATGGTGTCCAATAAAGGAACATAGAAGGATATTGCTTATTAAGAGGCAGACTGTGAAATTCAGGTCCTAGAGTTCCAAGATTATAAGTGGAGGCATCTTAGGTGTTGAAAAATATCGTCTCAGATCAGGTGGTCTCCTCACCCATTGCTCTCTTCTAGGAGGGCTAAATTCCTGCTGCTGCTGCTGAATGGGAAGAGATGAGGGATTGTCTGATGATGGGCCACAATGACAGTGCTAACAAGGATGCTGATAAGTGTATCTTTGCCATGAATAGGGAAATGAGCCCTGAACGGGGGTTGTCAAGTGGATATTGTGGGTTTGCTTATTAGGAAGAGTGAAAATATAATAGTGCACATATGGGGGAGGAGCTGTTATTTTATCCCTCTTTTCTACTCAGTAATTTGTAGTGACATCTTTATATGCAAATAAATATAGATATTCATCATTATTTTTAATTACTACATTGCATACTGCTGTATATATGAATTATGGTTAAATAAATAGATACCTTGTTTTTTTCCATGCTTTTTTTATTATGATGGATGCTGTTATGAACAACCTATCATACACATCTCTTTTTGTATAGTGGTTATCTCCTCCTCAGGGAAAATTTCTTCAAGTGGGATTTGTTGGTTAAAGGGCATATGTGTTACATACTTATATAGAGGTAGGGGTATGAATTTTTTATGAAATTGCTACAGTATATTCTATGTATTATTATAACTTAATTTCCTCATAACCCACCATCATTCTATTGTAAGCCCCAATTTCTACTTGATAGCAGAAAATGTAATCTAGTTAATTTCAGGTTAACTCAGTCCAATTCACAAATCTTAAACTTAATCAATGCAATTTAAAAGTTCACCCATATTGAGGTAACACTTTCTGTTCTTTTCTGGTTCTCTTTCACTATATCCTCTCCAGAGTCACTTTTAAAAAATATATATTTTTATTTATTTTTAAAAGATACTTAGATTACATAAAATATTACATGAAAAAATATAAGGGATCCCCATATGTCCCACTCCCCACACATCCCACTTTTCCCCACATTAACAACTTCTTTCATTAGTGCACTACATTCATTGCAATTGATGATCTCATTTTGGTACATTGCCACTAAGCATGGATTATAGTTTACATCACAGTTTGCACTCTTTCCCACTCAATTCTATAGGTTATGGCAGGATATATAATGGCCTGCATCTGTCATTGCAATGTCATTCAGAACAATTCCAAGTCCCTAAAATGCCCCCATATTACACCTCCTTTTCCCTCACCCTGACTTTGGCACCTCCAGTGGCCACTGTCTCCATATCAATGATATAATTTCTTCCATTGCTAGAATCTCAGTAAATCTAAAGTAGAATACCAGTAAGTCCACTCTAGACCATATGTGATTCCTCAATCCTGATGATTCTGGGATGGTGATGCCCACTTCACCTCTAATTGAGAGGGGGTTTTGATCCCATATGGCTGATGGATGAGACTTTCTTGCTTGCAGTTATAGGCTCTCTTGGTTCCTTGGTGTGGTGGTTGTCCATCCTCACCTCCTTTTTAGTTGTCCTGCGTGAGTTCAATGAACTGGAGAGTAGGTGTTGCAACTCTGCTGAAGCTCAGGGCCCAGCTGGCACATAGACAGCCCAGAGATTCAAGTTTCTTGGATGTACACCTACCAACTCCAGCACCAAATATAAGTTTGAGTAGAATAAACAGAAGAGGCATATGTAGAGAAATCACAACTGAGTCCAACTCTGTCACACTCAGGAGCACAAACTCCAAAGTAGGGCTCACTGGCAAGGAACCAGACTCCAGAGCCATCTGCCATGACTGTAGGACCTGGGTGACTCCAGAACCCTCAGGAGCCCCACTATTTGGGGGTAGTATCTATTCGGCAGTCTATGAGATCCTGCTGAGACGTGCATAAGTGTTGCCTCTCTGATGACCTCCCGACTGACTTTGAAGTCTCTTAGCCATATAAGCTCATTTGTTTTTTCCTTTTCCTCCTTTCATTCAATGTCTTTTTCCAGTTGCATCACTAGCTGGTGTTTGGTAGTAATACCTTGGTGCCAGGGAGGCTTATACCTGGGAGTCATGTCCCATGCTGGGGGAAAGATAATGCATTTATATACTGAGTTTGGCTTAGAGAGAGGCCACATTTGAGCAACATGGAGGCTCTCAGGAGGTAACTCTTAGGCACCCTACAACACTAGGCTAAGTTGTAATTTCAGGAGCAAAGGCTCATAAGCATAGTCGTCAATATCAAGGGCCCATTGATGGATCATCCTTCTTCACTAGTCATTGCCCTTGTACTTGGGGGATTGCTGCTGTTCCATTAGAGAATATGGCAGAGCTCCCCAGGATGGTAAATCAATATTCTTTCGGTTATCGTGTGAATCTCTACCCACTGTGGCAATACCCCATGAACATTTGAACACATTTATATACCTTATATTAATACCCAGGTGAACTTTCTCCCATGTATCCCCCATCACTGACACCCAACACCAATGATCTTCCCCTGCTACAATTTTAACCCTTCTGTGACCCAAAACTTCTTAAAAAATGAAGCCAAGAATATTGCCAGATACAATTAATAGGAAAATGAAATAATAATGACAAGTTTAAACATAAGAAATAAAATACATAATAATTTAGAAAAACTGAAACTAAACTAAAATAAAAAATAAAAAATTAGGATATTAAAAAATAACAAAAAATATTAAAATTTTTTTGAGGTTTTGACTTTATCACTGTAATATCTATTATCCTGTATGTACAGTGGAAATTTCTTCCATTTCTTCCCCAGTGTCTTATTTTTTTTCTTTTGTCTTCAAAGGACTTTTAGGTCAAAGTCAAGTCACATACAGAATATAGGGGACTTCCATATACCCAACACCCTCCCCATTCCCCCATTCCCATATTAATAACCTTTATATATGTGGATGGTACATTTGTTACAACTGATGTACAAATATTGAACCATAGCTACTAACCATGGTCAATGGTTTACATTTTAGACCATACACTTTTATAAATTTTTGGTGATATTTAACATGGCCTGTATACATCATTGCAAGATCATGCAGAACACTTCCATTGCCCCTTAAATACTCCCTTTTCCATCTATTCCTGGGGGCTCATACAACAGCTGCAAGGGGTACAGTGGAGAGAACTACTTCCTGGTCTTGCTCTGATTTGGTCCTGCACTAGATTTTTCCTCAGTAGTAGTTTATCAAACTTATCATTTGGTACAAATGACACAATGTTTCTTCAATGATGACTAGTCTATGGTTTTAATTGAACCCTGCTGGGAAACCAAGTGGTTTCTCTGAGATGTAGCAATGTTCTCAAGTTTCTGGTTGGAGCAGTAACCAATTCTTTGTCCTCTCATCCTAGCCACAGGATGGCCTAAACTGCCTCCCAGCTCTCTCTCAGTGCATCTTCATATCCCTCTTGGCACATGGGAACCCTGGATCCCCTTCCATACCTATTTGGGGCCACAAACTATGGGAAAAGTAGGAAGACTTAATTTCCTCCCAATAGACCTTTATCTATGCCTTAATGAGAAAAGAGGCAAGACCACTGGGTAATTCTGAAGGTACTGAGTTCAAGTTTGTGTGGAGTAGTTCAGTTTCGAAAGAACGGCTGAAGAGAAAAGGTTGACTATGCAGAAGAAACGTGAGACAGTATTAAAAATGCAACCAAAGTTCCAGACCATAAACCTCTATTGGAAAAATGTGCAAATGTGACATTTTCTCTACCATTGCTCAGTGATAGCATGGGATTGGAAGACTGGGAGAAAGTGGACAGGGAATGGGACTGGAGGTTTGATGACACTGACAAGTAGTAGAAGCAAAACAATAAGTGAGCTGGTTAGATGACAGGTTATGATCATAGAAGACCCAAGCATTTTGCGATCTTCATGGTTCAAAGTAGAATTTTAAGGGTGAAAAAACTTTGGGAGGGGGGTGGATTAAACTGAAAACTACTAACTTGAAGCTGTCAAATTGCTGGGGTACTTGAAGCTAGCTAAAATGAAGACTGAATTTGGGATGACAAAGAAGAAAAAAAGCCAGGTTCTGAAGTATTCAGAACATGTAGGAAGTGGTTGGGAGTTAAATGAAATG
>PVKH010010650.1:0-18144 GCA_004027955.1 Chaetophractus vellerosus | reverse complement strand
GAGATTTTGCTACTTATCTGGAGAACATGACAGAGATCTCCAAGATGGGAGTTCAGTGTTCTCCCATTTAGTGATTAATAATTCACTCCATGACCCAGGCCCGTGAGCCTTTGAACAATTATGTATGACTCTTATGTATGTTCAGGTGGACTTCCTCCCATGCACCCCCAACCTTGACACCCCCCTCCAATGCTCCTCTTAGGTAATTTAAATGATCAATTTCCTCTCCACATGTGAGATTGTAATACCACAGATACATGTTCAATTACTGTGATCCTTTGTATGGTTATCCATGATTCTAATGTCTAAGAATTTTTGTTTACTCTCAAAATCCTTTCTTGCTTCTATTCTTCCTTGCCTCTGATCAAATTGGTCTTATTAACCCATGGTTCCATGAGACCACTGGTTCCTAAATCACCTGTCAATCCTGTAAAATACAGATTTCAGTTCAGTAGTGTGGGATGAGGCTCTAATGTCTGCCTTACTGATGAGGTCCTGGGTAAGGCTGATGCTGCTAGTTCATGGACCCCATTTGGGATTGTGATTTATCGGAGGGTGGTATGCTTGTTTCCATCACATTCATAGGCTAATGGAGGAGAACTTGTCCTGGTGGTACTGCAATACTTTGTGAACAAATATATTAGTCTTAGGCTGAATTCCAGCAGGCAAGATAATCCACCCCAGTATCCATCACATTCATTGACTTTATCAGTATACAGATCATGACCTTGGTGGAAATAGATCATTGTCACAGCTCAGATTCCTGATTGTCCCCGTTTATATATTCCTTTGCAGGTCAAGAATCTTTCCTGTCCTAATAGCCCTCATGTATGCCTGAAAACCTATCTCAGTTCAGTTTCTGCCTCCAATATGGGAGGGTTATAGAGCTTTGCTTATTTTTGTCACTTTCCTCTGGATGTCTTCTACATTCTCTTGGCATTTTTTCATGCACAGTAGTTATGAAAAGACAAAGTGCAGTAACACTGGTCTGATTATTAAAAATAATGTGGAATCAAATCATTTTTCATCTCTGTGAAGCTCTTGTTTTAGTGGGACAATTTACAAAAAAATTAAAATGCATCAGAAAAGTATATTGAGTTTTTCTAACTAAGGTTGACAACCAACTGCAAATAACAGGTGAATAAAAAATAGATGCTAAAATTTGGGGGTTTATTTATCCACTCCTCACTGGTCTAGGATTATGGAGTCCAGGAGTGTTACAGTAATTCAATGACATTTTTAAGTATTCCATCTTCTTTTAGCTTACTCAATATGTGTTTTTCATCCTCATGGTCACAGACTAGCTGCTGCATCTCTAGACACTTAATCCATAGCCTAGTAAGAAATACTCAGAGGAGATTTAGGGACATGATACAAAGAGAAGTACTGAATGGGTCTTTTTCAAAATTCCTTTTTGTGCAGTATAGCATCTATATGGAAATGTGCCATAAGCTCAATGAATTTTCCAAAAAAACAAACAATGAATTTAGTCTATCTAACCAGAACCCACCAAATAACAGAATATGACCAGTAAGTGAGGATATCTGTGCCCAATTACTGTCATCCCTTCCACCCTCAGGCAAACCAAGATTCAGTATAGTAACATGACAGGTTTTATTTATGTTTCTGAAATTTACAGAAATGGAATCATACAATGTATATTCTTATTTGTATGGCTTATTTTTCTATCATTATATTTCTAAATTTTTTCTGTTTTTAAAATAAGAACATACATGTTTTCTTAATAACTCGGATAACAGAATGCAAATTATATCTCTGTGGCAAAATATGTGGCATATGGTACAGTACACAGAATAATGTGTTTTCAAGGATGCCCATGTAAAAATAAGCTCAGATTCAATAACAAACAATGGAAGTGCAATTCAAATATCCAGGAATCATAACACCCCAAAAGCAATTTGAGAAATAAATTATAAATGTCCAGAGGTGGTGAGGATGTGTAAAAATTTGAAAACTCAATTACCAAAGCAAGGTGACTTGTCCAATAATGGTCTTTACTCTTTTGTTTGGTTTGCTTTGGGGCTGCATTCACCAGAGACCAAACATTCCTTGTTTTGGGAGTATCTGTCCAGAAGTGGGAGTTTAGTTCACAAACTGTCCTGAATTTTTTGAGGTTTAACTATAACTGTCATGTTCCACTGGGATGAATACATTGTGATGCCTTAGGGAGTGTACTTACTGTAGACAGGTTCAGTTTGAACCTTGCCTCTGCCTCTTCACTAACTCTGTGGCATTGAACATAGTTACCTACTTTCTGTAAGTCTTTCCTTCCTCATCTATAATAAAGGAAAAATGATACTAATTTCATCAGAGTTACAAAACATTAAATGAAATAATATGTATACAAAGCTTAAACAGTGCTAACAGTAAGATGTGTGGTCATTTTTAGTCAACAAATTTGAAGTTCTTTCCCAGGTGAAAAGCTTTCATTAATTGAATATATTTGTATTTTTCAGGTCTAGACACCATTGTATGTTTACCCATCCACCAATCTATTTGCCACACCATTCAACAAATATAATCACAGCATGAGCTTCATATCAAGATTTTTTTTTGGTGGTGGGGGATACTTGAACAACAGGAATTAATTGGCTCATGGTTTTGAGGCTAGGAGAAGTCCAAAATCAAGGTGTTGTCAAGACAATGATTTCTCTCAGAAGACTGGTGTCTGCCATGGGAATGAAATGAAAAAACTCTGAAGCTTTGCATTCTTTGGGGGAGGTGGCCAGTGGCCAGTGGCCCCATTTATAAGATCTCCTTCAATATATATACAGTCAGTTAAATCAAGAGGCATGCCCAAGCAATTGCTGAATGTGAAAGTGCCCAGAAATTTTTTCTCTCCAGAAACAATTAGGTAACAGAGTAAAGTAAGTGAGTCTTCTTTGTTTTCAGCAGGAAACAATAACAGCAGCTTTTTCCCATGCTGTAGTAATTTGCTTGCACAACAAAGCAGGTTTAAACTGATTCAAGGATAAATTAACCAAAGCATTCCCACAGGTGTCCTGGGGCTTACTGCTGGGGATCCTTGGTCCTTGGTTTTTCTGGCACATTGCAATGCACATAGCAGTGTCTCCTAACTTCTCTGGATTCCATTGACTTACAGCTTCTTGCTGCTTTCCTTGTGTTTTTATCTCTGTGGCCTTCCCTTTAAGGTCTTCAGTAATAGAATTAAGATCCATCATGATTCAGTTGGACCATGCCTTAACTGAAGTAACTTCATCAAAATGTCCTATTTACATGAGTTCACACCAATAATAATGGATTAAGTTTAAGTACATGTTTTTCTTGGGTATATAGCTCCAAACCAACACAGAGGTAAATATAAATTCAAAGAAGTAAGTGCCCCATAATCTTTAATTTTAATTAGAAATATTAATATGAATTCATGACTTTTCTCTTTCTAAAAAATATTTCTTATCTAAATCCACTGAAAAAGCCAAGATATAATGACAATCTATTAACAATGAGCAATTTTAGTGTCCAGAGTGTTGTCTCTTTATACTATTTCCTGCTGAAAGGAAAAAGGGATCCTTGGGGAAATGGCTGGTTCCAGGTCAAAGAGCAGAAAATGTGCAAAATTAACAAAAAGCAACTTAAGTTAGTTAGCAAGTCCTCCAGGACAATTGTGGTCAGGTAAAAAAGACATGGGAGCTAGTTAATGAAGTAATGGGTACAGGTAATGATGATCAAGAGTTTCTAAAATTATTAAAGGGAAGATTGAAAGGGCATATTAGAAAGGGTGGAACAGGATGATACCCACTTGACCCACTGATCAATCTTGGTATCACCAAAAGAGAGGTAATGAGATACTATGATACTGATGGTATACAATGGGACAGAGCACTAACTATGAAGCAATCATTCATCAAGCAAAACCATATCTTCAAATGTCTAGTTCTCACTACAAGTATATAGAAAAGAGGCAGGGGCAGTGAGCAAAGGGATATTAGTTAAAAACTAAGGAAGATATGAAAAGTATGGACTTTAGTTAATAATAATGTGAGAAACAAAAAGGGCTCTTAATTCACTCCTTACTATAATCAAAAGCCAGTCATTTTAACAAATAATTTAATTAATTCATGCTGGTTCTGACTGGAACTTCAAGCCCAAGGCAGCCAAAACTTTAAGTTTTTTGGGGAAAAAAGTTTGAAGAGACCAACCAAGCAAAAGCAACTTGTGGACCTGTTTGTACTATGATTTGAGTGATTCTATGTATAAAGAGTTTATGAGACAGTGAAAACAGAACACAGTCTGGGTGTTAGATGAGACTAAGAAATAATTTTCTTAGGTGTGAAAATGGTATAATTATTTTGAAAAATAGTCCTTATCTGTTGGAAATACATACTGGAACATTTATGTGTGAATTTATAAGATGTCTTGAGTTTGTTTTAACATACTCCAGCAGAAAATAAACAACAAAAAATGAAAGTATAGCTGGACCCAGAATGGTAGAATATTGACAACCATTGAAATTGGTACATGTTACTATTCTCTACTGCTGTGGATGGTTGAAAATTCTCATAAGCATTTTGAGTAATACAAAAAAGGAGGGGTCAGCTGTGTCCCAAGAAAGTACAAAAATGAAAGGTTGGAAAAATGTATTCCATGGAAGATCTTTAATAGAGGTTGTGTTTACAATAATGGATGATATATAGACTTGAAATAAGAAAACACATATTGGGAGGAATAGGGAATTTCAATAAAGTAGATATGACTCAAGGAAAGTGACTGAGATGAACAGGGGCAAATCATTGAGTTGATTTCATTTTCATAACCTCATAATGCATCTTTGTAAATGAGTTCCCAGGGCAACATTTCCAAAATAGGTGTACATCCCATCCATTCAGAGGATAGATATAAAATACATACATGGAAATTTATTTACATATATTTGAATGAAGTTAAAAGGGGAAATTTTAGGTTGTATATATGTTAGTAGAATAAAAATTAGAAAAAAAGAAATAATTGGGCTATTCAACTCCAGAATGGAAGCCTAATGTAAACAATTGACTGTAGGTAAAAATATTGTTATTATTTATCAATTGTAACAAATATACCACATTAATGCTGGTGTTAGTAATAAAGCCAGGATATGGGAAATCTTTATTTTCTGCCTGATTTTCTGTAAATCCATAACTTCTCATCTAAAAAAGGGTGGAAAGACAGCCTACATGGAAATGACATATCTGATAAGTGTTTAATATACAGAAATAAACACAGAATTCTTACAATCCAACAAGAAAATACAAACAATAAAATTGAAAAACGGACAATGGATTTGAAAAAGTTAATTCTCCTAAGAAGATAGACAAATGACCAATACACACATGAAAAGATGCTCAGCATCAGTAGTTGTTAGGGATTGAGTACTGATAAATGCTAGAAAGTTGATCAACTTTGGGCAAATTATGCTAAGTGAAGGAAGTCAGGCACAAAGAGTCAAATATTATAAGATTCTATTCATATGACATGTCCAGATTCGATAAATCCATAGAGGCAAAATGCAGGTTGTTGGTTGTTAGAGTCTGCAGAAAGGAGGGAATGGGGAGTAAATGCTTAATGTGTGTTGAATTTCCTTTAAGGGTGAAGAAAATGTTTTGGAATTAGGTAGATGTGGTGGTTGTAACACATTGTGAATATACCAAATGCCACTGAATTTTTCACTTTAAAGTGGTTACTTTTATGTTATATGAATTTCACCTCAATAAAATTTCTTGGAAAAGAAAAGGAATGAATATTGGTTACATGCTCCAACATGAATAAACCTGAAAGATATCATACTGGGTGAAATAATATGAACACAAAAGTGAAATTTTGTATGATCCTGTTCATATAAAATACTTAGAGGAAGCAAATTCATTGAGAAAAATAGTAGGTTACAGTTTTCCAAGAGACTGAGGCAAGGGGAATGGAAAATTATTGCTTAAAAGTTTCAAATTTTCTGTTTGAAGTGATGTAAACTTTAGATAATGAATGTTAATTATAGTGCAATATTATGAATTCATTTTTACCTGTAAATTGTATACTTGAAAGGGGTAAAATGCAAATTTTTTACTTGTATTTAAGTTTCTACAATAAAAAATAATGTATATATGTTAGTTTTATTTTGAGTATACAAAAGTAAATTATACTGGATATTAACTAATTTTAATTGAACATCCTTTAAGGTCATGGGGGGGGATCAAATGAGACATTCACTATATAGCATGTGGTACATAAAAATCTCTAAATATATTTCTTACAATCAGCAATCATTTTATTGATGAAGGAATAAATTTCAGGTCCTAACTTGTGTTACGATCATAATATTCCGAATTGATTTGGAATAGCATAATGAACTACAGAGTTTTAGCATCCATGGCTTTATGTCAAGTGAATACATTACTAAACTTTGTTGAAGAAGAGAATAGTAGTTTTTTGATGACAACTATGATGCCTGAATCCTCAGCCCATATCAATGCTTTGGAGAACAAAGAGATCTACTCAAGATGGGACCCCTAGTGTTATCTTCTGGAGTGAATATTAAGTCAATTGATGTGGTAAGTTGTTACCAGGTTAGTGGTATGGAAGACAGGAGAGTTCTTAGAAAAAGAAGAATAAAACATGAATTCCTCTGACCCATAAACTGGTGTTTGCAGAACAGAGAATAAGTAAGAAAAACTTTCATTCTGTCCAGACCAGTGTCCCACAGGGAAATGATTGTTCAGGGGTTGGAACAAGAAGAGGGAAAGGCACCTAATGAGCAGATATAATGAAGCTAAAAATATCTCCTCTGTTGCCATTTGGGTCTTACGTACTCTTGGGCTGGACAGCACATGTTTGCTTTGCAGGTCCTAAGTCTGGTTTGGGGATTATTGCCTGACTCTTTCCTGTTATCTTGTTTGGGGATAGAGCTTCATTCGCCATCATCAACCACCCAAGGAGGAATTCATAGTTCAGAAAGTTTGAATCAGGAAGACCTTCCTGATTTCATTCAGGTGAGTCAGAACCCAGTATATCCTGCAGGGAAGAGTCAGGGTGGACAGAAGCCAAGAGCTTTTACTTTAGCTCATCTGGGAGCCAAGCCAGCTTAGCCCAGTGCTGAGAGATCCTTGTTCATGGTTTCCTACTTGCTCAGTTAGTGAAAGTTTTTATTATTATTTTAAAAAGAAGTGTCCATTTGAGTCAGCAATGTAGGGCTCATTCTGGATGACTAAGAGATGGGAATGGAAGCCTATTTAGAAAAGGGAATTGTAGGGAAATAGCAGTTCCAGGAAAAGCAGAATATCTGCACAAGGAGCTTTGCAGTTAAATGGAAATAGGGAGATGGAGTATTAGCAATGGCAGCATGTGCAATTAAGTGAGGCATTGCTCTAACATTTCACATGAACTATATTTAAGTAAGTTTCTGAAATGATGAGAAATATCCAATTGTGTTAGATATTTCCTTGCAATATTTCTCAAGAAATATACTTTTACACTAGCTATTCACCTAAAAAGACTATTTTGTTTTAATGTGTGGAATGGGAAATATTTCAACATTTACTTGGCAATTATTATTTTATTGGTCATTTACTCTCCCAATTGTGAATTGTTTATTCAATTCTTTACTTTTTTATACTAGGGCTTGATTTTCTTCTTTATCTTCCTTTTTAAAAATAATCTTTCAAAGAACTGTAGGTTTATCTCTAACTTTGATCTTTGCTATTTAGTTCTTCTATGTCTGTATAGATGTGTTAGGGAGAATCTGTGAAAGTCCTTCAGTGTTACATATGATGATTCTCTCATTGTTTTTCAAATTTAGAAAGTTCTGCTTTCATTGATTTAATAGATCACTATCTTATTCTTATTGTCCCCTGCCTTTCACATCTGTTTTCCTTATTGTGCCTTTTGACCTTTTGTTTTTAGATCTATCATTGAAATTGCATCAAATACTGCCTTCATTTGGAAAGCATTTTTCTTTCCATTGGACCACAGGTTGGCTTTATCCTTTTCATAATCTAGAATAGTTTCCAGTATGCAATTGCTGGAAGTATGCTGAGGAACTGAAATAGGGCTGTTGAATAGAGTCTGAGAGAGGCAGAAATAATGAGACATTTGAGAGTTAGTAGCAGAATATGCTTTATCTCGTTAGCAGTAATAATCAATTCTTTACCAATAGGATGGAGGGATACTGAGGTTTTCCCATGTATTATGATTATGTCTATTAAATGTCTTAGGAGGATGGATGGCATAATGCCTACTCTATAGGTGAAAATCTTAACCTTCAAAGTTTACCACCCAATATATGGCATATCTGAGGTTCAAAATTAGGCTTATCAAATTCCAAAATTTGCCTTTAATATAATTTAAAAATACTTCAGATGCTTGAAGTAAAAAAATTCCAACATTTTATTTTGTTATATATTTTCAATTGTGAAATGTTTTTTTTCCCTTTGTTTATTTTACTCTTGGAGTGTTCAGTCTGTAAAGTGTCCTGTCATTGTAAAAAGATATCACTAACTTTGACTTTTGGATGGATTGCTTTTTGTTCATATATTAGTTTTTCTGGGCTTCAAGGGGCTATAACTGGACTCAGAATGCCATCCAAACCAAGAAAGGTTTTCTTCATCACACTCTCTCAGGAAATACCTGAGTTTATGTATTTCCTTTTCCTTCAAGTCCTTCTAATTCCTTCCTCCTCATTATTGAGCATATTTTTATGTTTCTTTAAACAAAAGGCAGAAAGTGACCATAACAAAAGGGAGCAACTTGTTTTCATGTCCAAGGAAGGCTTGTCAGCTGGAATTTTAGAGCACTGTTTGTAAATATTTGGGGAATAGAAAATATGATGTTGTCAGCTTGGGTTGTATTTACTCCTGGGATAACCAGCATGGCTGGGTGTGAGAAGAGCATTTTGTTAATTTGGCCCTAAAATGCCAAAGTGTGAATTATGTATTTGTGTATGTTTGTGATGTATATGTTTCATGGGGTGTGAGCATTCCTCAGAGCAGGGGTATCTGAGCTCATATATTCCAGTAGGTTCTCCTATAAAACAGAGTCTGGACACAATCCTACAAATGACAATTGGAATAGTTCCATTTCATTTGCTGGGATAGATTTGCAAACAAATTAATGAAGTGTGAAATGTTCACCATATGGATAAAGGACTCCCTGAGTTTGAAGTTTCAGCAGCAGGAACCTGCCTTGTTCTTAAACATTCTATGAATCCATCTCTCTTCACTGTGCTCTTACTCATTTCCATGCTATACTGGCTATCTTCTTCATCCTGAAAATGTGAAACAAGTCATTTTTCAGTGTCTTTCCCATGGATGTACTCTATTCTGGTCACAAACTTTCTTTTATGTACTCATGTCTCCTGCCTTTTCTTCCATGAAGTGCCTCTTCAAATTTCACATCATATATGGATTTTTTTCCTGAACACTGAGTGAAAAATAACATGCTCACTTCACTTTGTTTTGACCTACTTTCTTTTCCTTAAAGCAACTGTAATCAGCTGATTTGTAATATGATTATGTTTATATTTGTATATATTCTTTCTTTTCCCCCAGTGTATTATTTTTTTCAATTAAGTTTCAGAGAAGCTTTAGGGTACAGAAAAGTCACATAGAAAATATAGGGCTTTCCCATTTACCCCACACCTCCCCTTCTCACATTTTCCTATTTTAATAACATCTTACATGAGTATGGTACATTTGTTACAATTGATGAACAAATATTGAAGCAATGCTACTAACTATGGTCAATACTTCACAGTATGATTTATATTTTGTACCATATACTTAATATGCTTTGACAAAATGTTTAATGGCCTGTTTCTGTCATTGCAAGATCATGCAGAACAAGTTCACTGCCTTAAAAATGCCCTATGTTCCACATATTCTTCCATTCCCCTCCCCTTGGTACCTGTGGTAACCAGGATGTTTCAATTTTTGAAAAACTAGGTTCATGGTTACAGGCATCAATATTGAGGGCTTGACATACTGGTCAAATTTCTTTCCCTTTAAACACCTGTAATCAGCTGGTATGTAATATGATTCTGTTTTTATTTGCATATATTCTTTATCTTCTGAGTGTTGGGGCTTTGGGGTTACAGCACTGTAGACTCATTAACTCTACTATATTTATCTCTTAGTCACAATGCAATATTTATTTCACAAATGAATAAATTTCTCATAAAATCTGTAAAGTTCATGAATGCTTGAGAAATGCTGATATTTGGGGATAGAATTCCCAATCAAAGGTAGCACTAGAAATATACTAAAGGGATGAGATCCATATACATTATAGAGAGATTAAAATTTTCAAAAAAAATGAACCATTTCTACCATTTATATTTGCATAGTGTTGCTTCTTTATGTGAAAATTAGCCAAGATCCTTTTATATTTCTTCTTAGTTACATCCACCACATGGGACCTGAAAATGAAACACAAATTTTGGAATTTCTTCTCCTGGGATTTACAGAGAATCAAGAATTGTATCCCCTCCTCTTTGGGCTGTTCCTGTCCATCTACCTGGTCACCTGCACTGGGAACCTGCTCATCATCCTGGCCATCATCTCAGACTCTCACCTCCACACACCCATGTATTTCTTCCTCTCCAACCTGTCTCTTTGTGACATCTGTTTATCCTCCACCACTGTCCCAAAGATGCTGGTGAACATGCAGGCACAGAGCAGAGTCATAACCTATGGAGGCTGCATCACCCAAATGTACTTTTTCTTGCTCTTTGTAGGGTTAGATGACTTCCTCCTGGCCATGATGGCCTATGACCGCTTTGTGGCTATATGTTGCCCCCTGCACTACACAGTCATCATGAACCCCCGGATCTGTGTCCTGCTCATTCTGGGGTCCTGGACCGTGAGTGTTATGCAGTCCTGTTTGCAGGGGTTAATGGTGTTACAACTTTCCTTTTGTTCACACGTAGAAATTCCACACTTTTTCTGTGAACTTCGTCAGATGGTCCAACTTTCCTGTTCTGACACCTTCTTCAATTACTTAGTGACATATTTTTTAGCAGGAGTGCTGGGTGGGGGTCCTTTAGCTGGGATCCTTTTCTCTTACTCTAAGATTGTTTCCTCTGTATGTGCAATCTCATCAGCTCAGGGGAAGTATAAAGCATTTTCCACCTGTGCATCTCACCTCATAGTGGTCTTCTTATTTTATTGTACAAGCATAGGGGTGTACCTCAGTCCTGCTGCTTCACACAACACACATTCAAGTACATCAGCTTCAGTGATGTACACAGTGCTCACACCCATGCTGAACCCATTCATCTACAGTCTGAGGAATAAAGACATAAAGTGGGCTCTGAAAAAATCCTTTTGGAGGAAAGGCTGCAAAGTGTCATTTGTCTTGTAGCAGCTGAGAGGCCGGTTTTAGCAGCTCTTAATCCCTCATACCTATAAATTTGCTTTCTTTGCTCAATACATACATGTAGACCTGATTAGAGTCAAGATGATTTCAAATATGATGAAGTAAAATTTTAACTCATACATTGTGTTACTAGAGCAAGATTTTGCTTTGGACAATGAAAGTTTTCTCCTAGAAATACTCTAGCTTCATGTACATGTTTAAGGAGTTTATCTATTGGAGTACAGGAATGGATTGCATTTTCTGAATTATTTTATTGGATCACCTTCCTGTTCTGCTTGAATACTTCCAGGGCTGCCTTTGACTATGACTCCTTGATTTCCGCTGAATAGAACATCTACCCTTGTTCAAAATAGTCACAAAATTTAAAGGGGTGACAAGTTACAACCTAGGTATTTACTTTATAATCCAGTGCTTTATCTCTTTTATGTTCAAGTCTATAACCTATATTCTTTACTTTAAAAAAGTCAAAAATTTTGATACACATTCATAAAGAATACAACCTATCCAAAGTGTACAATTAATGCTATTTGGTATAATCAGGTACTTCTGCTTTCATCAATTTCTATTGTTTGTTCTTGATCAAATATACCTAAACAGAAGAGGTTGAAAATCTGGCTATCATACCTCTTTCAATGGAGTGTTCTGATTCACAACCATAAGTTATTACTGCACAAACCTCTACCTCATTGAAAATGCTCCTGGTTACCTAGACAGTGGCATTAACTGTTTTTAAACCAGTTTTATTGAGCTATAATCACATACCATAAAATACATCCAAATTGTACATTCAATGGCTTTTGGTATAATCAAAGAGTTGTGCATTCATCACTGCAATCAACTTTAGAGCATTTTCATTAACCCTATATCTTAGCAGTAACCTCTTAATACCTCTATCCTTCCCCTGCCATACCTAACTGCTAATCTAATTCCATCCTTATACATTTATTTATATTTACTTTTTAAATAGAGTCAAACAATCTGTAGTGCTTGGTGTCCAGTTTCGTTCACTTGTGATTTCTTTTTCAATTAATTGAAAATTGTTAATATATTGCAATTCACTATAGTCCATATTTTACTTTAGGTGTGTATTTACATTTATACCACCCTATTATTAAGATCTTGTAATATTAATGTACATTTTTTTCTAATTCATGGAAGACCTTTCTTATATTTGTGCTATCAATGTCACTTGTCCATAACAGTGTTCATTATGTTATACAGTCCCATGGTTCATCCTCTAGCTTTACTTCTAGTGACCCACAGTACCATAAATTTTCCATTTCAAACACAATCACACCCCAATATTGACCCTGCTAATTACAATCACTATAATGTGATATCATCCACCTCTATCCATTTCCAAACATCTACAATCAACATTATTACAAATCCTGCACAAATTAAGCCTCAATTCCCCATTCTCTACCCTCATTCTATATTCTGGTGACCAAATTCCAGCTATTAACTCTATGAGATTGCTCATTTTATTTAGTTCATACTAGTGGGATCAAACATTTGCCTTTTTGTGCCTGACATATTTCAATCTAACTAATGGCCCCAAGGTTCATCCATAATATCACAAGTGTCAATAACTCAATTCATTACGTATATGCTGTATTTTGTTTATACACTCATCAGTTGATGGACATTTGGGTTGTTTCAAACTTTTGGTAATTGTGAATATAACTGCTATAAACACCATTGTGCAAATGTATCCTTGGGTCCCTGCTTTCAGTTCTGCTGAATATATACCTAGTAGTGGGATTGCTGAATCATAAGACAGACCTATATTTATTTCCCGAGGAACCACCAAACATTCTTCCACAGCAACTGTATTATTCTACAACCCTACCAATAGTGAAAGGGTGTTCCTATTTCTCTAAATCCTCTCCAGCACTAAGAGTTTTCTGTTTCTTTGATAATGACCATTCTATAATGTGTGAAATGGTAGCTCATTATAGTTTTGATGTGCATTCCCCTAATGGCTAGTGATGTTGAACATCTTTTCATGTACTTTTTAGTCATTTGTGTTTTTTCTTTGGAAATATAACTTTTCAAGTCTTTTGCCAATAGCTCTGTTTGTTTGTCTTGTTACCATTGACTTATATGATCTCCTTATATATCATGCATATTAAATCCTTATTGGATACATGATTTCCAAATATTTTCTCCCATTGAATAGGATTCCTTTTCACCTTATTCATGGTGCTTTGAAGGACAAAAAAATCTTTTTTGAGGATATCCCATTTATGTATCTTTTTTTCAACTGCTTGTGTTTTGGGTGAAGGACTAAGAAACAAGCTCTTAACATAAGATCTTGAAGATCATTCCCTACATTTTTTTCTAGGAGTTTTATTGTTCCAGCTTTTATATTTAGGACTTTGTTCCATTTTGAGTTCATTTCTGTATGAGACATGAGATAGGTGTCCTCTTTCTTTCTTTCTTTCAGATTTGTATATCCAGGTCTCCCAGCATCAATTATTGAAGCATTGCTACTAACTATGGGTTATAGTATACACACTGTCCTGCAAAAACTTGGTTATGATGAAATGCATACTGTGCTGTATCCATCATTCCAATGTCATGTGGGACAATGCCAATTTCTCAAAAATACCCTCATATCACACCTATTCTTCCCTCACCCTCCCCTCAGAAACTCTGGTGGCCACTGCCTTTTATCCATGACAGTTCTAACAGTTCTAACAGTTCTTCCACTGTTAGAATAATAATGGCTATAATAGAATAATAATAAATCTACTTTAGTACATTACTCATTCCCATATGGCAATGCCAACTCTGTTTTTAATTGAGAAGGGGTTTATATTCCATGAGGCAAATGGATGGAACTATATTGCTTGTAGTTGCAGACACTCTATGTTCCTTAGGATGTATGTTGTCCATCATCTCATTTTTAGGTGTCCTGGGTTAGTTCAATGAACTGGAGAGTGGGTGTTGCAACAATTCCAAAGTAAGGCCCACTGACAGGGTGCTAAATTCCTGAGCTTTCTTCCTATATAGTGTCTGGATGTCTCTAGAGCACACAGGAGACCCACTGAGGCACAGTTTACTGTGGCAGTCAATGAGATCCTCCTGAGATATGTATAAGTGAAGACTCTGGAATAAACTTAATACTCACTTTGAAATCTCTTAGACTTAAAAACGCATTTGTATTTAATACTTCTCCCTTTTGGTCAAGGCCTTTTTCCAAATGCATTGCAAGTTGACACTTGGTAATAATCCCTCAGTTCCAGGGAGTCTCATCCCTGCATGTCTTGTCCCAAACTAAAAGGAAGATAGTACATTTATATGCTGAATTTGGATTAGAAAGAGTCCATATTTGAGCAACATGGAGGCTTTCAGGTGGTAATTTTTAGGCAATATATACATTTAAGCTAAATTTCAATTTCACAAGAATAATCCATGAGTACAATCATCAAAATGAAGGGCCTGGAGCAATAGCCTGTCTTCATTCCCTCAGCACAGCCCTTGTACTCAGGGGATTCTTGCCATCTTATTAGAAAATATAACATAACTCTCCAGGATGGGAATTCAATCTTTATTTGGTTATTGTGTGGAATTCCACCAACTGAGACAATGCCTAATGAACAATTGAAAATACTCATAAGCCTTAGATTCATGTCCCTCCCAATACATACACCATCCCTGACACCCTGATCCAGTGATCATTCACTACCACCATTGTGACCCTTCTGAAATCTAAAATTCTATGAAAATGAAGGTGACAAAATAACCGATTAAAATTAATAAGAAAATGATATAATAATAGTTTTAAAAATAACTAACAAAATACAGAATAATATTTTTTAAAATTATAATGTTGTAAAAAATAGATATTGTGTCTTTCATCACTGAAAGATGTGTTGTGTTGTATGTACATTGAGATTTTCTTCTGTATATACCCACAGTGTCTTGCTTTTTTCATTTTATCTTCAAAGAAGCTTTAAAGAAAAGTCACATAGAAAATATAAGGGGTTCCTATACACTCAGTGACCTCTCCCTTTTCCATGCTCCCATATTAATAACATTTTATATACTATTGGTATATTTGTTACTATTCGTGTACAAAAATTAAAGCATTGCTAGTAGGCATGGTCAATGGTTTACATTATTGTTTGATTTTGGAATGTACATGTTTAAAGCTTTGGATGAAATTTAAAATGGCCTGTATTTGTTGTTGCAAGATCATGCACAACAATTCTAATGCCCTAAAAATTCCCTATGTTTCATTTATTCTCTTATTCCCTTCCCTCAGAACCTATGGCAGCCACTGTTTCAATTTTTTAAGAATAAGATTCATAGTTACTTGCAATAATATTGAGGGCTTGATATATTGGTCTGTTTTCTTTTATTAGTACTGCCTATGTTCTTGAGGGAATCTTGTCCCTCTAAATGAGAACATATTATGACTCACCAGGCTGGGAATTTAATAGTATATTTTTTATTGTTTGAGTCTCCACCCACTGAGATAACACACCATGACAAGATGAACACTTACATATTCCACAGAAGCATGGTCCAGTTGCACTCTATCCCATATATCCCCCCACAGTTGATGTCCCACACAAGTAACCCTCCCCTGCAATATTTGCCAAAAGAACATTCTCAACATTGTAGTTTTAATCACAGACCTACAAATCCACAAAGTTCACCTGCTCTTTCCTCCAGCCCTACCCCTTTTCCATGAATATTCCAACTCAGCCAACTCACCCTACTCTGCCTCACAGACCAACACCACCAAACACAATCACACCACTACTGGTTTAGGTGTTTGGATGTGGGGCATATGTGGAACAGGGCACAACTGGGGCAGGCCTCTAGGGAGTGTGTGATTGTTCATCTTATCATAATGGGTTGTATCAGTGGGCAGAGAGCAACATAATGAGCAGGAAAGTGTTGGGCTCGCATCCTGTGGTTCCTGCTATGTTCTCCAATAGAGGGGTGGGAGTTTCTCAAGGGCATAAGAACTAACTAATAAGGGAGGGAGTATGTCAAGGCCAGTATGTCAAAGCCCCAATGTTGTTTCAAGTAAAGATGAATCTTCTTTTCAAGGAGTGAAGTTTGGTGTTTGCTTTGGGTCCTGAGGGGTGGGGGAGGGAGGAATAGTATAGATGGCCCAGTGTCTTCTAATATCCTTTATTTTTATCTTCACTTCATTAAGTTGATTCATGATATTTGTTTACATAAATCTGATTAGTTCTTCACAATATGTATGTCCTTCTGTTTTTCAGTTTGTTCATTAGCCAGGGAAATCTCTGCCTGTTTCTTAGTATGGCTCATAATTTTTTGCTGGTATCTAGGCATCTGTTTATTTTGATGGCCTTATAAGTTGTTTAGTTTCTCTTTCTACACTAGGATTTTATTGTGTTTCTGTGTATGTTTGTGTGTGTGTGTTAAACTTCCTTTTTGACACGTGATTTCTCTTATTCTATATCCTTGCAGTTGTCTGCATTTTCTTTAAAAAAATATTAGGACCAGTGAAAATGAAATGGAGAAGAAGAGAAAAATAATATTAATAATAATAATAATAATAATAATAATAATAAGGGTAGAAGAAGAACCATACTACAGCTAGGAAAAATATGTACAATACAATTAAAAACCATAAAAAATGCAAAGGAATCCAAATTAAAAAGGTAGAATAGAAAAAATGAAACTATAAAAAAAGAGAAAAAGTAGATTGAATTAAATGGCCAGAAAGATAAGGGAAGAAAAGAAAAATTATGATAGAAAGATAAAAGAGAGAGAGGAAAAAAGTGAAGACCTAAGAAGAGTTGGAATGAAAGAAAAGCAATAGAAGACAGATGATGGGAAAAAATGAAGGAAAGAAAAGAAATGAAGTAGGCAGAAAAGAGAAGAAAAGAAAAAAGGAATCAAAATGGGAAAAAGAAAACAAACAAGTAATAAAGAAGAACCACTACAACAAAAACAAGCCAGGAGAAACAGCCATCCCTCTTAGGCCCCTTGGGTGCTTCTCAGGCTGCCTGTGCTGATCAATTGTTCACCTTGCAGGCCACCCTTCAAAGGTAAGGTACCTGGTTTTAGCAGATTAAATAAAGAGAAAAAAATAACTGATAAAAATAAAAAACTAACACATCAAAAAAACTAAAACAAACAAAAAAACTCAGTCTATATATTCCCTGTCATAAGGTTCTGGCTGGGTGCCTGATAATGCTGTGGATCACTCTCTGGATCCCTTCTATTAGTAGGTACCAGGAATCAAACCAGGGACCTCATATATGCATTGCAGCAGTTACACCACTGAGTTACACCTGCTCAACAGGTTAAGTAGCCTTCTGAAAGCTTATCTGGATTTTACTGCTCCAGTTCCCTCGAGTGAGTTAGGTTTCCATCAGTTTGCTGGATCTGGGCTGGTTAGGCAATTATCACCATGCCCTTGCTGACCTAGTTCCTCTCTCCCAGGGTGGCTGGTTCTGACAGCCTACTTGATCAGATACCCCTGCCCTATCCCTGAGGCTGTTTCAGTGCTGGTTTTTTGTTTTGTTTTGTTTTTTGAGATTTAAAGGGGGTCAGCTGGTCAAACTTGCTGAAAAGAAACCACTCCACCATCCACCAGGCCCTTCTTCCTACCAGGAAATGTTATTTCTCTCTCAATTGGTTGCAGGGAGCCAGGGGTTTTATGGAGATTATTTGCCTTGAGGGTAGGATATATGTGTGTTCCCAGCCACAGGAGTGAATTACTCATGCTTTTCCTTTAGCTTCTTTGTCTCTCTGTCCTGCTCCCTCCTG